>JAMKCH010059957.1:0-22843 GCA_023653785.1 Ophioderma brevispina | reverse complement strand
AAATTGGGGTATGCTTTTCATGTGGAAAATTATGTGCTTAGGGCATGCTATTTTGAAGACTTGTAAAAAATCACATTAAAACGCTGGAAAATAGTGGATTTCTTCCCAATTTTCTGAATTCACATGGTATAAATTTCCTGATTTTAATTGTTTTCTTAATTTGAAGAATCCCAGCCTGATTTTCACTCTGTCATCTCCTATACACATATTACCTTAATAATTAGGAATTTCATTTCATTTCCCCGTCTTCACTATAAATGACAGATCGTATTATGTGTGAAGAGACAGAAGAGGTCTGTCTCTAATTTATGTCAGTCAAAATAAGGTCCTGAATATTTTAGTCCCGGTTTTAGTTCAATGAAATGGCTGAATTTGCTGAATAAAAACTCATTTATGATGAATGAGATTAACGTAACAGATTTAAATTTTAATCTGATTAGGCCCCAGATAATGAATTTTAAGTCTTTTCAATAAAGCAGTGACATGTGCAAATTGATACATTTACACATAACAGTGAAAATACACAAAACTAATGAAATCATGTGAATATTTCCCTTTTCAGGACCAGGTACAATAAGCCTGCCAAGCGTACAGTTAAAGATATTTTTAAAACCTACTCATTTAGAGTAGCAGAATGATGTCAAAATGCTTGTTTAGGGTTGTATTTTAAACAATCATGCAAAATAACTTTTTAGGGTGGTAAAATTAAACCAAAACACTTGTTTAGGGAAGCAAAATCAAACCAACATATGTCCTTAGGGTATTTTTCTTGCCAAGTGAAAATCCGCGTTTAAGGTACATTTTGAGAGGCCATGCAAACACAAGCATGATATCCACCTTAGAATAAAAGTCCCCCCCCCTCGGGAATTTGATATCTCTTTATAATTTCAACAAAATAATCATTACAGTTGCATGTATATTGTATACATTTTACATACAGGGTGTCTAAAATGGCCAAAACTTGCAGCGTGCATGTTGAAAAAAAAGGTGGTTTTCGAACCACAAGTGTCGCCTGGTTGTGCGGTCACTCGCTTTATGATGAAGTTTGGCATTGATGATTAGAAAGAGAACAAATGCACTGGAGAGAAGTGTTATATGTTTTGTAGCTGTCACCAAAATATCTGAAAAATATGCAAATATTCTAATTGAATTTCATAAATATGAAAATAAAGCAGCCAAAAGCTACACACACCTCATTCTATCCTTCTACCAAGTTTTCTAGCCAGCAGAGCATTTTTAATAAGTTGAAACCAATCTGAAAAATAATGCAGCCAAAAGCTACACATGATATTGTGGCACCTCACACTATTATTCTACCAAGTTTGAAGTAAATTGGCCATAGCATTTAGTCTGCAGGGCATTTTAAAAAAGGTCAACCAAGTCATATGGACGGATGGATCCGACATACATACATATATAGACACAAAGAATTTGGAGCCCGGAAAATGCCAACAAGCTGTCTTTGTCGTTTGTGGAGAACACACCATGGAATCAATGTTTCCCTCCAAACTGTAAATTGGAGATTGCTTTGACATGGTTAGCGATCAAGGTGAATGACCAAATGTCCAAATCCAACTGTTCACCACAGAGTTATCGACTTCGCTGGGCTAGGGAGCACAGAAGATTACAGCTCAGACACTGGCGAAATGTTGTGTTTAATTTTTATTGCTGAGAGCCGCTACATCCTTGACCATCAGGATGAAAAATAAAGGGTTCATCGATTACGTGGTGAGAACCTCTGAGATGACTGTATTCAGGAATCGGCTCAAGGTGGTGGCAGCTCAGTGATGGTATGGACCGGTGCAGTATGGAGGAAAAGTATCACTGGTGGTGCCAGATGGAAACATGAACACCGTCCTGTACCTGGAGTTTCTGGAAAACCACTGTTTGCCACATGCAAGAAGGGTTTATGTAAAAAACAAATCGGCTGCAAGACGACAATGTCACAGGGCCGCTGAAAAAAAAACAAAAATAATGAGAACAATTTCTTGATGAGGCGAGGGGGCGGAGCAGCTACCATGCCTGCTTGCACCCCTGATTTGAACCCTATCGACAATGCTGGGAATGCCTTAGGCCACCATATTACAGGACAATCTTCCTCCAAACTATAGGGTTAGCTCAGCCTCTGATTGGTTCGCTCTGCCCATTGACAGCATAACAACCCTGTGGACAGTAGGCAACATCTTGATGCACTGCACTTCCGGGTGGCCATACTCGATTTTAGTGACTGACATTTGAAACAGTACTACTGAACATTTTAATGCATGAAATCACTTCAAAATGTGTTAAAATGAGAATTTGACAAACTTGTAACAAAATCCTACAGAGACATGAGATTTCCCAGAAAGAAGCTGCGCCCCCAATTTTTGTCAACCCCTGTTTATTTAACATTTTTGGAATGCTTTACCAATATATTGATCAACACCTGAAGTAACAAGGCACAATTACGCCGTTGTATATGTAATAATGATGATTTAGTAGTTTCTAAGTCGTAGCACGACATAAAGTCAAAGCATGGTTTCTATGGTGAACGATTACGATAGCAGGCAACTCAAAACAGGTTGCATTTTCTTTTGCACCTGTTTGTCCCCAATAAACCAGCGAAAGGTTCGCGGTAGTGGTCTACAACCGATCCATTGATTTGAGATAAATTTGTCTCCTAAAAAATCTCCTCCTGCTGTTCAAAGTACCCAATTTTTCCTTCAGGCTAAGGACAAACAGTTCGTAAAGTATTAATTGTGGACTAAGTTCAATGTGGATGTTTCGAAGAGATTGATCATTCAAGTAGTGTGGTGACATACACCTAGATATCAATAAATCACATGTAAGAACATAAAAATTGGTGAAAAAATATTTTAATCATTTTTATCCATGGGAGAATGCACGAAGATGAAGAGAGTGGACTCCTAGTTTGCAAGAGATTTTGTGGGTAGAAGATGTGAGAAGGAGCTGAGGTATGTTGTGAACGGAGGAAAGTTGTGTGATGGGGTGGAGTCAGTGAGGGTTCCGCATACCTAGGGGCTACGGTTAGTGGGGGTGGTGGATTAGGGTGGCTGTGACCAGGCGAGAGTGAGATATGGTTGGGTGAAGTTTAGGAATGTGGGGATTTGTTGCTGGAAAAGATATCCTTTGAAGATGAAGGAATGGTGTATCAGAATCTGTGTGAAACAGTGATGCTGTATGGGAAAGAGACGTGGTGTCTGAGCACGCACGTTCATGTTTCTATATTAGCCCACATGGAGATGTCGCTGTTTGCCTTTCTACACTCCTTGTGTTGAGTAAGTTTGCATACACCAGTTGTGGAGTGTACGAGTCCAGGAGCTTTTTCTCCTCTGTCGTTTGATTTTTTCCAATTCCAATCTACCCCATGTTGTGTGTTCCATGCCTGGTAAGCTGTCCCTAGTTTGGCATATATGTTATATGGGAGTAGTTAATTAACTAAGTCTGGACCGCTGTTTGCATGTGTATGCATGACATTACTAATTATCACATTTCACATAGTTTATCGTTCTGTGAAATGCTGACTTTTTCCATATAGTTTTAAGCACATCATAGGCCGAAAACTTAATGGCTATTCCTAGGGTGGGAGCACTTAGTTTTAATCTGGACCGATTTTCAGTATGTGCTACTACACCACTGAAATTAAGGTAATTTATGCTAAAAATACTTTCGCTCTCTCTGGCACCAATAGGGCCATGAATTCTTATGCAACTACGTGATGGCAAGCTGTATAAGCCTGGACCGGCTTTTGTATGTCTTTATATAGATTACATAGCTATTAATGCACGTGTTAAAACCCAGGGCTCAATTGATAAGTTATAAGTATAATACTGATGCTCGGGGGCCCGAGGAAATATAGCAGTCACGTTTCCTTGTGACTTGCTTATATTTTGTTTACTGGATTTGCAACATCTCTTCCTCACTTCTATGCATGAGTGACGGAATAAAGCAATAATTCCGGTGGCAGGGCTTTGAAGGAGAGACCCTGTTGATCAGATGGTATATGAGTTCACGAACAAATATAACAGTCGTGACGAGGGTTATTTAATAGACCCGTTTTCAGATTCGTATGGTTTGATGGTTTTGATAGTGATTTGCTGATAGATTCTCGGGTGATTCCGGGTACCATTGCGGAATGGACTCATATCCGATTTGAACTCAATTGACAGTGATGTGTTTAGATTTAAAATTTTTTGGGTACTCTGATTGTTGACCACACCCACCAATTTTCATCCTCCTACCACGTTTTATGATTTGACTTGAATGACCCTGCCATGACCTTCAAAAATTTCTGCACTGATGTTGACTCACACCCACCAGTTTCCATCCTCCTACCAAAATATCTGAAAATAATGCAAAATTCTAATTGAATTTCATAAATATGAAAATCACGCAGCCCAAAGCCTCACACACCTCATTCTAGCCCTTCTACCAAGTTTTTTAGCAGCAGAGCATTTTTAATAAGTTAAAACCAATCGACCATATGCAGGCAAAAGCTACACATGATATTGTGGCCACCTCCCACATTATTCTACGTTTGAAGTAATTGGCCATAGCATTTAGTCTGCGGTCATTTGAAAAAAGGTCAACCCAAGTCAGATGGACGGATGGATCCGACATACATACATATGGACCCAAGAATTTGGAGCCCGGAAATGGCCAACAAGCTGGTCCTTGGTTCGTTGTTGTGGAGAACATCACCATGGAATCAATGTTTCCCTCTCCTCCAAACTGTGAAATTGGAGTTGCTTTGACATGGTTAGCGATCAAGGTGAATGACCAAATGTCCAAATCCAACTGTTTCACCACAAGGTTATCGACTCTCTCGCGGTGGCTAAGGGAGCACAGAAGATTAACACAGCTCCGACATCCGCGAAATGTTGCGGTTTAATTTTTATTGCTGAGAGCCGCTACATCCTTGACCATCAGGATGAAAACTAAGTCGGATTCATCGAATTACTTGGTGAGACACCTGCTGAATACTGTCTTCATGATCGGCTCAAGGGGTGGCAGCTCAGTGTGGTATGGACCGTTGCAGGATGGATGAAAATATCAACCTGTGGTGCCAGCATGGAAACATGAACAGACACTGTCCTGTACCCTTTGATGTCGGGAAAACCACTGTTTGCCACATGCAAGAAGGTTTTACTTAGCATTAAAACAAAATCGGCTGCAAGACGACAGTCACAGTGTCGCTGTAGATGAGCAATTTCTTGATGAGCAGAGGGTGGTGGAGAAATCCATGACCTGCTCGCACCCCTGATTGAACCCCTCAACGATCGAGCATGCTGGATGCCTAAGGCCGAGCCATATTACGGAACAATCTTCCTCAAACACTATAGGGTTAGCTCCGCCCTGAGTGTGACGCTCCCTGCCCATTGACATCATAAACAACCCTGTGGACAGTAGGCACACTGTTGAGGCACTGCATTTCGGGTTGGCCATAATACTCATGTGTAGTGACCATGCCATTTGACCGGAGTACTACTGAACATTTTGATTGCATGAAATCACTCAAATGTATTAAAATGACTGATTTGAAAAACTTGTAACAAAATCCTAAATGAGCTGAGGAGATCGATTTCCAGAAGAAGCGCGCCCCCAATTTTTGTCGCACCCAGGTTTTTTTTTTTACCTTTTGGAATGCTTACACCAATATATTAGATCACCCCTGAAGTGAATAAAGCTCAATACGCCGTCTTTATTGTTAAAGATGATTTAGTAAGTTTCTATCTATCGTGCACTACAGAAAGTCAAAGCATGGCTTTTCTATGGGAACGTTACGATAGCAGGCAACTTCAAAACAATGGTTGCAGTTTTCTTTTGCCCTGTTGTCAAATAAATAAACCATCGAAAGGTTCTGTTAGGTGTCTACAACCGATCCAGTGGAAATTTGAGAGAAATTTGTACCTAAAAATCTCCTCTGCTGTCAAGATCCCCACTTTTCCTTTCAGGCTAACGGACACAGGTTCTTAAAGGATTTAATTGTGGACTAGTTTCCTGTTGATAATGTTCCGGAGAGATTGATCATTCAAGTAGTGTGGGTGATATAACACCCTAGAATCACATAAATTCACATGGTAAGAATCATAAAAATTGGTGAAAAAATATTTTAAATCATTGTTATATCCATGGGAGAATGCACAAAGATAAGAGAGTGACCCCTCTTTGGTGCAAGATTTTGTGTGTAGAAGATGTGAGAAGGGAGCTTGGAGGGATGTGGAACAGGAGGAAAGTTGTGTATGGGGTGGAGTCATTGAAGGAGTTTACATACCTGTAGGGGATAAGGTTAGTGGAGGTGGTTGATGTGAGGTGGCTGTGACAGCGATAGTGAGGTAAAATGGGTGGTTGAAGTTTAGGGAATATGGGGAGTTGTTAGCATGGAACAGATATCCTTTTAGATGAAGGACTGGGTTGTATAAGAGCTGTGTGAGATCAATGATGTTGTATGGGAGTGAGACTGTGTGCTGGAGCACCACTCTCATGTTTTCTATATCGCCCACAGGAGATGTCCCATGTTGCCTTTCTACACTCCTTGTGTTGGAGTAAGTATTGCATACAACCATGTTTGTGGAAGTGTACCGAATTCCAGGTGCTTTTCTCCTCTGTCGTTAATTTTATTCCAAGTCATATCTACCCATGTGGGTGTCCATTCGTGGTAATTGTCCTAGTTTGCCTATATGTTATATGGGAGGTTATTGACAGAAGTCTGGACGCTGTTTGCATGTGTATGCCATGCACAGGTTACTAAGTATGCACAGTAACATAGTTTTAAAAATCGTTCTGTGGAATGCTGACTTTTTCCTATCTAGTTTACACATATAGGCCGAACTAAATGCTATTCATCTGATGGGAGCACTTATAGTTTAATCTGGACGATATTCAGTAGTGTCTAATACACTCTGAAATTAAGTGATGTATGCTAAAATACACTTCGCGCTCTCTGCAAAATAGGGCCAGGAATCTTATGCTACTTAACGTGATGGAAAGCGGTATAAGAGCCTGGACCAGGCTTTTGTATGTCTTTATATAAAGATTAACATAGGCTAATATGCACGTGTTAAAACCCAGGGCTCAATTGATAGTTTATATGTATATACTGATGCTCGGGCCCGGGGAAATTTTATAGCAGTCACGTTTCCTTGTGACTTGCTTAGATTTTTGTTACTGGTTTGCAACATCTATCCAATCACTTCTATGCATGGAGTGACGGAATAAAGCAATACATCGGTGGCAGGGCTTTGAGAAGGAGAACCTGTTATCAGATGGTCATATGATTGTTCAGTCACGAACAAATATACAGTTCTGTTACAGGGCTTATTATATAGACCCGTTTTTCAGATTCGTAGGGTTTATGGTTTTGATAGTGATTGGCGGATAGATTCTCTGAGCCTGGTACCAAATTGCGAATGGACTCATATACGATTTGAACTCAATTGACAGTGATTTTGATTTAAAATTTTTTTTGGTACTGAGTGTTGACCACACCCACCAATTTTCACATCCTCTACCAACGTTTTTTAGTGATTTGACCTTGAATGACCCTGCATGACTTCAAAAATTTTCGGCACTGAATGTTGACCACACCCACCAAGAATCATCATCAATCCTCCTAACCAATATTTGGTGATTTGACCTTGGAAACCCCTCATGACCTTCACACGACCTTCAAAAGTTTTTGGCCACGGAATGTTGATCCACAACCCACCAATTTTCACACCCCTCCAACCATGTGTATGATTTGACCATGGATGACTCGGATGACCTTGATGACCTTCAGATTTTTCGTACTGAATGTTGAAACCAACCCACCAATTTTCATCCTCCTCCCACATGTTAATGATTTGACCTTGTAAGACCCCACATGACCTTAACTACCTTCAAAAGTTTTGGCAAAACGGAATGTTGATCCCACCCACCAGTTTCATCATCCTACCCAACAGATAAAATGTTTATAGCAATTTAACTCCTTTTGCTATTTTTGACCCCATTTGACCAAGGCCACATGACCCTACCTCCGACCATCCTCACCTATACTTGAGTGACATCTATGGTGCGAAGATGGACACCCATCCTTCTTAGATTAAAAGATATCTTGTTGACAACGTTTATTATAGCGATTCATTTAGCCCTATTTTGCCCATATTTGACCCTATTTTTTGACCACATTTGACGTTTGAGACCCCTGCCCTCACTTTGTATCCCACCCACCCACCTCGTCAAGATAACATCTATGTTGCAAAGAAGGACTTCCACACTTGCTTATTTTCGCAATATATCTCTAGGTACGCACACACACACACGCACGACACGGACGGCTAGGCATTTCATAGTCCCCCCCTTCCCATCAAAAGTTGGCGGGGGACCAAAAACGAGTCGTTCTGATTTAATGGCACTCTGAGGAACTCAAGGCTAATTGTCAGAAAGTTACTTCACTTCGGAAAGAATGGTTCTCTACTTACTAAGAATTGGATTCTGGTTTCACCTTAGCCCCGACATTATTTATATAATTTGAATCTGGTGTTGTTGTTGTCTAAAGAACCATGCATATTGTTTTTCATTAAAGAGGAAAAACTTGCTTATTTTGAAGTCCGTTGCCCAAGACCAAAATAACCTCCTTCCCCCGCCCCCCGGCTGCGCTATGTTTCCATATTGTTGTAACGTAGTGCGTACGGCTACCGAAACACTCCGGGCTATTTTAAAATTTAACCCGTATACTGCTACGGAAACACTGGGGTTGGTACCATAACGGCTAGACCGAAACACTTTCGTTCCTATATATCCTTAAGAGAAATACAGCAAATAATCGAGGCAAAAAGAGCAGCCGTGGTCCACACATTTTGGCCAGATTGTGTCTGCAGAGTGAAAAAAATCATCTATTTTACATTTAATTTCAGGTGCACAACAATAACATATTGTGCTTACGGTCATTGCATGGAAAATGAAATCAGTGGTCAGTTAGGGAGTGGGGTCAATAACAGACTCGTAGTATATTTTTGGCGGCAAAGTCGTCCATATAGACAGGAAAAGGCCTCTTAATTTAATGGGTGTTAATTACTAAAAATTGAAATAGAATAGTAAAAGCAGAATCAATAAACTTTCCACTATGTGTACAGGGCAATATATTACACATTATTTTACTCAATATAAGCAAGAAAACCTCCAAAAACATTAATGGCGCACCTGCTTTGGTACAAATGAATATAGGCATGAAATTAAAAACAGTAGTGGAATTGATTCATGTGAGAAGATGAAATGATGTGATGTTATGATGATGATATGGATGATGATACAACGCTCCGACGATGAAGTTTTGCGTTTTCCCCGCGGTACAACTTAATATTTAGTCATAAGTGTAATATTTACAATAAATACAATTTAAAAAACAAAAAAACCGAAAAAGGAAAAAAATAAATTTTTAACATGTTCAATATAGGGTTACCACTTTTTATGATACATAGGATCAGCTTTACATTTTAAATAAAATAACCTCATTCCAAATGGCAGGACTTGCTTTCGATATCGCGAAACTCCCGCTTAATAAAGGTGAAATCTTTGCCTCTAAGAAGCCAATTCACTCTTTACATATCGATATGATGATGATACAATGATGACCTATGATATGAAGATTATGAATGACAATTCACAGGTGCAACGAGAGATTCCCCATATCAGTGTCCCGAAAAAATGTGAATATTCTGATTTGGGCACTGTTTAACGCTTTTATATCAAAACTATACCCATCTGAAAGGACTCAAGCTGAGAAATGTTTCTTTGGTAGCAAAAAAGTGAAATTTCTAATTTCGTATAGGAGCAATACGAAATTCAGCCTAAGTTTTATATTGAAATATAAGCAAAATCCAAATCCTCACCTCTTTCTCTCTTTAAGACATTTCTGTACTAAATACAGGGTAAGAAATCGATTGAGTGTCTAATCTATATTAATTACGCTCATGACAAACAATATTGGGATGCCTCAAATCTCTCGTTGTACCTTAAATAAAATGTGTTATAACGTACATATTAACGTTCTAAACAACTACAATGTTGCACAAATCGCATTTTAGTTTAGTCCAAAAGATTTAATTTTACCTTATGTTGTAATACAGTCACTTCATCGTATACAGGAAAAGATGAAAATCAAGATTCTCCCCTCATCAATATCGTCTTGAATAGGTCCTGTTATAAGGATTGGTATGTTAAAAATAAAAAACGTTTGCTGATGACATGAAACTTTACTGAACACCTGATACGGCACTCTAATGAAATGCTTCTTCACTAAAGTTATATTTTGAAGGCAGGTCTATTGCGGTACCTTTCTGGAGTTTATAATAGTGTTTTGTTTTTTAGCTTTATTTCTTATTTTTTTTTTTTCGGAACTAGTTTACGATGCGGGCATCACTTTGATCGCCCAAAGAAAACTACTATTATCGCTGGACGTTTGCGCATAGTTTTAGAACCAAACTGGTAAATTTGGGTCGTTTCCTAGGATGGCTTCTGTGAGCAAAGACCCAAAACATTTCTCAGCAGAAACATTTCGATCGAGCGCTCTGGTGAATGGTTTTTGGTGGGTGATCATTAGTCCATGGTAAGAATTACAACCACTATGGTTCCTAGAACTGTTTGGGGACAGATCCACCTGGTTGGGAATATGCCCAAAAACAACAACTTCAAACACCTTAACGAAACATTGAACGTTGCAAAGTCCTAACTGTAACTCAATCAAGAGAAATTGTGCGGGAAGATGCGACAGGAAGGCTACAAAAACTCCAAGTGGGCGATTGTTGGCAGGAACAATTTTCACAGGATTCTGAACACTCAGAAGATAAAGGGAAACGTTATTGAGAGCCCCCTACCGGTCCCCCCAACAAAGCCAGGAAAGACCGAAAGTCAAGCAAACGGCATCTAGCAATTTACCCTCTCCTTCTCGACCATAGGCCAAAAAAACGGCCTGCGTTATTCAGAAGTGAGCCCCTACGCAGCACGGGATAAGATCAAACCGCTCAACCAGAGCAAAGGTCCCGGGGGGGGGGGCAACTTGTATTCAAGGTGGATATGGTGTCTGTGAACAAGAAAACACTTAAAAAGGGTGTCTTTTTTTTCCACAGGCGAAGTACGCGCGTACATCGTTAGGGTGTCCAAAAACAGCAAATATGGACAAAAGGTCTGTTTTATTTTTTTATAACTCTGAAATTGTCAATGTTATATCTCATTAGCAGAGGGATCAAAATCACCCAAAATATTGGTAATCAAGAAACTTGGGAAGTACAGCAGCAAGATATGAAAGAGTGTAGATTTACGATTTCAATGCAACTGTGGTACTTGTTGAGGATATCATAAACAGATAAAATACTTGTTTAGGGGTTGTTTTAGCTTGTTTTTAGTCGGTGAAAGACGTTTTAGGGTGCATTTTGAAAGTCCATGTTCGACGCTCAATCCCCCCCACCTTTGAATACAGTGCCGCCCCCCCCCCCGCCGGGAAAGGTAACTTACTTTTGTATTTTTTTTATTTTTTTTATTTTTTTTATTTTTTTTAAAGATGGAATATTTTTATAGAAAGTTTTGCACCAGTGCAAAAAACAGGACTTTTCTACATGTTTATGTACACTGCTATTTGAAATCTCTCGTTGGTCCTTTATTAAGTTCTTTAGCAAGGAAGTTTTGATTTGCATTTCGTGATCTACATCCTCATACCCCGACAACTTTCAAACAGTTAATATTACATCTGAACTGTTTGTGTTGCCCGCCTAATCGTACGTGTAAATTCGATCTACTCTGGAAGCCAAATCCTTTTTTGTACATTTTTGTTTTGTTTGGTAACCGGACAGAACCAGTGGCACACTTATACTCAGAACCAAACGCTTTCAATCAGAAATTTTTCCCTTGGAAATAAACCCCATAGCCCATTTATGCCAAAAAAAGTTTGTCTCAGAAGATCGCGGCGCATTAATGTTTTAAAAATTGCTTTTTGACCGCATTATTTTTTTTTAGGTTTTACTTCACTTAAATTTTTTTGTAAAAAAAATAAGAAAAAATGAAAATTTGCCGCGAGCGGTCCGAGAAAATTGGACAAAGTGGGCCAAAAATCATTAAAAAAAAACGCATTTCGAATTGGGCATTTTTTCTAAAAAAAACCCATTTCGCAATTGCGATTTTTTCACCTTTCCTTTCTGGAGACAAACTGTTATTTTTTTTTGCCTACTTAATGTGTGTAACTTTATAAACAGATTAGGCCAAACATACCACATAGATCAAAACTCTGGATCCACCCGGATAAATCATATAAAATATCAATTTCTTGAATAAGTCGGGAAAGAACGTGATTCACGCAAAATGCTTCCTTTAAAAAAAAAAAACATCAATAAGAAAAGCCTTGGCTATAGCTTAAAGACAAAGTCGGTGACCCCATTTTTTTTTATTCATATTTTGATCAGCACCGTTAAAATACCATATAAAGTACAGGCCTATGTAAATTCTAGAAAATTCCTATAGTGTTCTAGTTTGCACCTTCTTTCCCAGAGAGACGTCGCGCCAATCTCCCGTACATTACAGGGTTCCCGCTTAGGTTTTAACCTTGAGTCCACTGGGGGCCCCATAATTCAATGTTTCAGAATTATATGGTCCAGTGGATATTTTGTGGTCCCGAGGCCAGCCCTCCAAATGTTTGTAGTACTAACTAATCAGGCTTATCAGTTTCCAAATACTCTGCGCAAGATTTCCTGTTTCTAATTTTGCCTTTGGTGAAACTTTTGAGGTACCACATTTCCTTAATTTAATTGTTACCAATTTGGTTTTTCTTGTCAGACTCAATAGTATACATCCCATTCCAATATTGGAATTTGGTTTTTTTTTAATTTTCGGTTTTTTTGTTTTTTTGAATTTTATGTTTTGTTATTATGTCAATAAATTTTGGCTTTTGAGGTTAGAAACAATTATTTGTCTGCCTTCAGAGGCTTAGAATTATGTGGTCCAAGTGGACCTCATTTTGTTACTCAATCGGAATTTATTGGTTCCAAGTGAAAATTCTTGCTGTCATTGACACAAAATCCTCTAGAAGCGGGAACCCTGGTACATTATTCGGAGACCAGTGTGGTGCCGAAACAAACGCAGAGCACTTGGATTCGCCGTCATAATTTTGAACAAAAGCACTGGCTACGTGTTCTTTGTTGTACGGTAACATAGAACTGTTAGCTAATTCCCTGAAAAATCATTAATAAATAGAGTAAATAATTATTTTTTTTAATATCACCCCCCACACCAATTAACCCCAGACCGATTTTACAAAAAGGAGGAGCTGATAACTTTACAAGATGTGACAACTTATAACAGAAAGGCAAATGCAATTTGGATTGCAATCAATATTTAATGTAAGTTAGGCGGTATCGCCTAACTTACTTTGTTTTACCGTTTCTGTTCTTTTTTGTCTTCTCTCTCTTCTTTGTTCTTCTTCCTTTCTTTCTTTCTGACAATTGGCTCTCTCTTCTCTTTCACATACTTGATCGGATTTAAAACACCATTGTCAGAAGCATGGGTTTGTTGAACGGTTCAAAGTTTATGCTTTGTTTGGGGTCAAAGGTCACTAGGGTCACAGAGGTCAAAGATATTTACCGACTTGTGGTGTAAAATTTTTAAAAACAGGTCCAATAGAAAACTGTTAGCTCATCTCATAGGACCTGCTGAGAGGTCAATAAAAGTCAAATCAATGACTTCATCACTTGACACCCCCATGGTTTAGGGGTCAAAGGTCAAAATACTCCCAATTACTTACACTTCACTCAAATCACTACTCCTCTACAGATTATAGTAACCTGATCGTGTGCGTCCATGCAATTAATTAAGAATTGAGCCCCTGCACAAAAGTTATCATTTATCGGTCCAAAAAGGTCAATAATTGGGCAGTCTGAGTCACCGGGGTCAAACCATTTGACTACTACTGTGGTGTAAAATTTAAAACTAAGGTCAAAGTGTCGTGGGGGTGGCGGGATTCGCGCTGTTTAGCTCTTCGTGTTGCTTCCGCTCTGTTGTGTTTCCTTCTCTACTCTCTGCCTTACTTCTTCGGTTTCTCCTCCCGCTCTCGGTTGTCCTTCTTCCCTCGGGCTGTGTGAGCACGGAGGACCGGGGAGAGGCATCGGGCGGAGGAGTGAGGAAAAGGAGAGAGGATGGTCCTATGAGATGAGCTAAACAGATTTTCTTATTTGACCGTGTGTTTTAAATTTTACACCCAGTAAAATATGTTTGACCCTGTTTTTGGACCTCAAAAGACCCCATATTGACCTTCTTTGGGACCGATAACTTTTGTGAAGGGTCGCAATCTAATTTAATATTCATGACATCACACTATCAGGTTACATAATCTGTAGGAGGAGTAGTGATTTGAAGTGTAACGTAAGTGGGAGTAGTTGACCTTTGACCCCTACGCCATGGGTCAAGTGATGAGTCTGATTGACTTTTAATGACCTCTCAGCCGGTCCTTGAGATGACTAAACCATATTGGTCTAATTTGACCTGTCTTTTTTTAAATTTTACCCACAGTAAATAACTTTGACCTCTGTGACCCCTACGTGACCTTTGACCCCACAAAGCATAAATTTTGAACCGTTCAACAAATCCATGCTTCTGACCAATGTTGGTCTAAATCCGATCCAGTATGTGGAAGAAGAGAGCCAATTGTCAAAAGCACGAAAGAGAATAAGAAGAAGAAGAAAGAAACGGTAAGATCAAAGTAAGTTAGGCAGCATACCGCCTAACTTAAATAATCATTGATTAGGCAATCAAATTGCATTTGCCTTCTGTCTAAAGTGTCCCACTCTTGTATATAGTTATCAGCTCCTCATTTTTGTAAAATTCGGTCCTGCCCCCGGGTTACTTGATTGTTGGGGGTGATATTTAAAAAAAATATACTCTATCATTATGATTTTTCAGGGCATTAGCTTACAGTCCTATATTACCTTACAACAAGACCAAGTAGCCATGTCTTTTTTCAAACTTATGACGGCTGACATCAAGTGCTGCGTTTTTTTCGGCACACACTGTGAGTATCACGAATAATTTACCAGGGTTCCCGCTTAGTGGGATTTTGGTTCAAATGACAGGCCAGAATTTTCAATGGACGCAATAAATTCAGATTGAGTAACAAAAATGAGGTCAACTTGGACCAAATTCTAAGGGCCTGAAAGGCAGAAAATATATTTATCCTAAAACCGCAAAAGCAAAATTTATTGACATAATATTTCTGTAAATGCGATTTAAAACATAGTGTTTATTGTGGGAAAACCCAAATTCACAATATTGGAATGGGGTATTTTTACTATTTGTATTGTCTGACACAACCAACTTGTTAACATTAAAATAAGGAATGTGGTACTCAAAAGTTTCACCAAAAGGCAAAATAGAAATCAGGAAACATTGCGCTGATGTATTTGGAAACTGATAAAGTCCTGATTAGTAGTTACTACAAAATTTGGAAGGCTGGTTCTCGGGAACACCAAATATGCCCTGGACCATATTAATTTGACATTGGAAATTATGGGGCCCAGTGGACTTCAAGGTCTTAAAAAAACACTAAGCGGCGGGGAACCCTGTAATGACGTGAGGACTTGGCGAGTCGGGAAAGAAGTTGCAACTTAGAACCAATATAGAATTTTCTAGAATTAATAGGCCACTGTACTTTATATGGTAGTTTTTAACGGGCTGATCAAAGATATGAAAGAAAACAAATGGGGTCCACGACTTGTCTTTAAGCTATAGCCAAGGCTTCCTATTGAGGTTTTTAAAGGAGCATTTTCGTGAATCACGTCTTGTCCCCGACTTACTTCAATGAAAATTTATATTTTATATGATCTTATCCGGTTGATCAGGTTTGATTCTATGTGGTATTTGCCTAATCTTTATAACAGATTACACACATGTACTTAGGCCAAAAAAATAACAAGTTGTCTCAGAAATGAAATGTGAAAAATTGCAATGCGAATGGGTTTTTTTTAGAAAAATGCCAATTCGAATGCGTTTTTTTTAATGCATTTTTGGCCCTATTTTTAAAAAAGTTTCAAAAAGCAAAAAATATATTTCATTTTTTTTATTTTTTACAAAAAATTAAAGTGAGTAAAACCTAAAAAAAATGATGCGGTCAAAAACCAATTTAAAACAGAATAGCGCCGCGATCTTCTGAGAAACTTTTTTTTTGGCATAAATGGCCCTATGGGTTTATTTCCAAGGGAAAAAATTCTGATGACGCGTTGATGTTCTGAGTATATAAAGTTGTGCCACTGTGTTCTGTCCGTTTACACACCAAAATTCAAAAGATTTGGCTGGCCAGAGTAGATCGAATTTACACGTAAGGATTAGGAGTGCCACAAAAGTTCAGCTGATATCTTAACTGTGTTAAGTTGTCGGGGCTGAGGCTTGTAGATCACGAATGCATAATCAACAACTTCCTGGTAAAGAAACCTAATAAGGTACAACGAGAGATTTTCAAATAGCAGTGTACATAAACATGTCGAAGAAAAGTCCTGTTTTTGCACTGGTGCAAAAACTTCTATAAAATATCCTACAATCTGGAAAGGATTAACAAAGATGCGGTTTATTTTCTTATATAAAATTACAAAAGTAATTACCTGTGCCCCGGGGGGGGGGGGGGGCACTTGTGATTCAAATGGTGGATATGAGGCGTGAACATGACTTTCAAAATGCACCTAACCACGTATTTTCACCACCGACTAAAAAACAAGGCTACTAAAAAGACCCTAAAACAAGTATTTTTTGTTTATGATATCCTCAACAAGTACCCAGTGCATTTTTGAATCGTAAATATACCCTTTATTATCTTGCTTTGCTTTACTTCCACATTTTGAGTACAATATTTTGGGTGATTTTGATCCCTGCTTAATGAGATTATAACATTGACAATTCGAGTTAATAAAAACAACATACCCTTTTTTCCATAGTTTGCTTTTTTTTGACACCCTAAACGTATGCGCGTACATCGCCTGTTGGAAAAAAGGACACCCTTTTACGTGTTTTCTTGTTTCAAGCACATATCCACATTTGAATACAAGTTGCCCACCCCCCCGGGACCTTTGCTCTGGCTTTGAGTGGTTGATCGTCTCCCGTTGCTGCTGTAGGAGGCTCACTTCTGAATAACGCAGCCGTTTTTTTGGGCCTATGGATGAGAAGGAGAGGGAATGCTTAGCGTTTTGCTTGAATTTCGGTCTTCATGGCTTTGTTGGGGTACCGGTAGAGGGTGCTATCAATAACGTTTCCCTTTCTCTCTGAGTGTTCCAGACAATCCTGACTGAAATTGTTCCTGCAAATCCCTCACTTTGGAATTTTTTTGATAGCCTTCTGTCGCATCTCCCGCACAATTCTCTTGATTGAGTTTACCAGTTAGGACGTTTGCAAAGTTCAATGTTTCGTTAAGTTGGTTGTTGTTTTGTGGCTTTCCCACAAGTTGGATCTGTCCCAAAACAGTTATAGGAAAAATAGTGGTGTAATTTCTACCAGGACTACTGATTCACACACAACCATACACCAGCGGCTCGAAATGTTTCTGATGAGAAATTTTGGGTCTTGCTCCACCAGAAGCCATCCTAGAAACTGGGGGGGGGGGACAAATTACCAGTTATTTTGCGTTTAAAACTATGCGCAAACGTCCAGCGATAATTGATAGTTTGCTTTGGCGATAAATGTGCCATGTCATCGTAAACTAGTTCCGAAAAAAGCTGAAAAATCAAACCCTTTTATTTCTATATAAACTACCAGAAAAGGTACCGCAATAGACCTGCTTCAAAATATAACTTTAGTGATAAGAATAAGTAGGTTGCCGTAATCAGGTGTTCAGCTAAAGGTCATCGTCACAGGTCAACGTGTTTATAATAACCAATCCTATAACAAGACATATTCAAGACGATATTGTAGGGGGGAGAATCTGATCATTACTTTTCCTTATACTGATGAGTGGGACGGTACAACATAAAGTAAATTAAATCTTTTGGACTAAAATGCGATGTGTGTGCAACATGGTAGTTGTTAGAAGTTAATCTGTACTTATATCAAAAAAAAACACATTTAAAGGTACAACGACGAGATATTTGAGTGGACTCAAATATTGTGTCATGAGAGTAATTTCAAAGATCGGACACTCATACATTTCTTAGTGTATTTGGCGACAGGAATTGTCTTTTCTTAAAAGAGAGGAAAAGGGTGAATTTTTTTTATTTTTTGCTTATATTTCAATATAAAACATAGGCTGAATTTCGTATTTTCTCCTATAGGAAATTAAAAATTTCATCGCAATGTTTGACCCAACGAAAAAACAGGTCTCAGTTACTCTTTTCAGATGGGGATATATTTTTTAGGAAAGCTTTACATAAGGGCAAAAATCAGATTTTCGATTTTTTAGGACACCTGATACTATATAAGGGCATATGTGAAACACTCGTTGCACCTTTAGGTCAGTTATCTCTTCCTAGTGTGCCTTGCCATCAGTAGTTTTTTTCTCTGGTTCCTCTCTACAAACTTCAATAAAAACTACATGATTCATCAGCAATACTAATCTCTTTTCCTTTCCCTCATTCTCTGGGATTGAAATTATCAATGGATGTCAAAATTTGTAGGCTGCGCGTATCTAGGTAGTATTATATATGAGTGGGGCCATTTCGTAAAATATTTGCCTGACTGTATATTTCTAGGAATCACCAAAGCAGCACTCCGCACTCAATGTTATAGGATTAATAAATTATTTTAATCACATGTAGCGGCCATGTCAGGGGCCTAAGACAAGGTGCCAGCCGTTGTATCCATAGTGATATCTAGACAATTGAGGGCGTAAATCACAATTACGTGGCAAGTAATTAATTAACATTTTGTAAACATTATTTTACCAAACTAAACAACATACAACATCATTGTATCATTATCAAATGCCCTGCTGACACTCTGAAAACATACAGCCATGCATTACTACGTTTATGCTGAAATTGAGTTATTTACTGTGATGTGATCACTATAAGTACTTGTCGCGCACTGTTTACGAACATGCATCCAAAAGTTATTATTAGTGCGGTTAATGGATAGCCGTGGGAAATTATACCGCAATCCGATGGTGGGTGGTTTGTGGTGGGGGGGGGGTGGGGGGGGGGGGAGGGGAGGGGGGGGTTTTTGGGGGGGGGGGGGGGGGCTGACCGGATGGGGTGGGCGGGGTTGACGGACCATATGTGGAGTACTATGCCAGCTCATCAATTTCATTTACAAGTCACCGATTATTATAAATTGCCTTGAGCTGTCAGGTTTAAAAGAAAAGATTCCGAGGACCCTCGAGCTGCGCGCTCGGAGCTAGGTCGGGGCTAGGTCAGTGGGAGAACGAGGGTCCATATAGATGGACTACATCCTTTGGAAAGGGCAGTCCCATAGATATGCGATTAAAGAGGGATGCAATTTACGGTCTAAAGTTTTTGACGTTAAATAATTTACAGCGTTTGAGTAGCTTCTGACCAAAATATTAGCCACATGGCCCTTTAATAACTGTACAAGCAAATCGCAGTCAATTCTGGAAGACTGGGTGTTAACCCTGTATTTCCATTTTCATTTTAGACGGATTGCGTAGCAAAATCCGCTTATGAAATGCCTGTTGGATGTAGTATGTAGGTAAGGATGATGGGTGTGTGTCTGGACACAAAAAAGGTAAACATTTTGCCAAAATTTTTCCAGATGAGCTAGAGTACCAAAAATTGGTATATTTGTAGGATGGACAAGCCCCTACTAACCATGTAATTCCATTTCCCCAGGGTCCTCCCCTGTGTCAGAAGGTGGGAGGGGGAGGGTGGGGAAATGTCCCAAAAAAAAGGCTCAACATTTCACAAAAAGTAAACATTTTGCCATAACCTTTTTTCCAGAGGAGGACTAGAGTACCCAAACTAGGATATATGTAGGAGGGGACAAGCCCCTACTCCCCATGTAATCCATTTCCCCAGGGTCCTCCCTGGTCTGACAGGGGGTGGGGAAATGTTAAAAAAAGGTCAACATTTCACCAAAAGGTAAACATTTTGCCATAACTTTTTTTCCAGATGAGCTAGAGTACCCAAACTAGGATATATTGTAGGATGGCCACAAGCCCTACTAACATGTTAATCCATTTCCCCAGGGTCCTCCCTGGGTCAGACAGGGGGGAGGGTGGGGAAATGTCAAAAAAGGTCAACATTTCACAAAAAAGGTAAAGATTTTGCCCTAACTTTTTTTCCAGATTGAGTACGATGTAGTAGCCAAACTTAGGTTTATTGTAGGAGGGGACAAGCCCCTACTACCATGTAATCCATTCCCCACGGTCCTCCCTGGGTCTGACAGGGGGTGGGGAAATGTCAAAAAAGGTCCACTGTCACAAAAAAGGTAAACATTTTGCCATAAATTTTATTTTCAGAATGGGGGGGGGGGGTCTTGGGGGGGTGGGGGGGAGCAGAGTACCCAAAATTAGGTATATTGTAGGAGGGGACAGCCCTACTAACCTGCAATCCATTCGCAAGGGTCCTCCCCTGGTCTGACCGGGGTGGGGAATGTCAAAAAAGGTCAACATGCACAAAAAAAGGCTAAACATTTGTTTCCATAACTTTTTTGTCCAGATGAGATAGAGTACCCAAACATAGTTATATTGTAGGAGGGGACAAGCCCCTACAACATGTAATCCATTCCCCCAGGGTTCTCCCCTGGTCTGACAGGGGGTGGGGAAATGTCAAAAAAGGTCAAACATTTCACCAAAAAAGGTAAACATTTTGCCATAACTTTTTTTCAGATGGGCTAGAGTAGTCAAACTTAGGTATATTGTATGATGGCAACAAGCCCCTACTAACCAGTAATCCATTCCCCCAGGGTCCTCCCTGGGTCTGACAGGGGGTGGGGAAAAGTCAAAAAAGGTACGATGTATGTATGTAAGGTGTATGTGTGTGCGGACACAAAAAGGTAAACATGTGCCATAATTTTTTTCAGATTTGAGCTAGAGATTAGCCAAACTTAGGTTTATTGTAGGAGGGGACAAGCCCCTACTAACCTTTTAATTCATTCCCCAGGGTCATCCCCTGGTCTGACAGGGGGTGGGGAAATGTCAAAAAAGGTCAAAAATTTCACAAAAACAAGGAAACATTTTTGCCATAACTTTTTTTACAGATGAGCTAGAGTACCCAAACTTAGTTATAGTTGTAGGAGGGGACAAGCCTACTAAACATGTAATCCATTCCCCCAGGGTCCTCCCTGGGTCGACAGGGGGTGGGGAAATGTCAAAAAAAGTCAACATTTTCACCAAAAGGTAAAATTTTGCCATTAAACTTTTTTTCAGATGAGGTAGAGTAGCTAAAACTTTCGGTATATTGGAGGATGCACAAAGCCCCTACTAACCATGTAATCCATTTTCCCCCAGGGTCACTCCCTGGGTCAGACAGGGGGGAGGGTGGGGAAATGTCAAAAAAGGTCAACATTTCACAAAAAAGGTAAAGATTTTGCAATAAAATTTTTTTCAAGAGAGCTGAGTAACCAAAAAACTTAGGTATGGTGTAGGAGGGGACAACCCCTACTAACCATGTAATCCATTCCCCAGGGTCCTCCTGGGTCTGACAGGGGGCTGGGGCAAATGTCAAAAAGGTCCACATTTCACAAACAGGTAAACATTTTGCCATAACTTTTTTTTCCAGATGAGCTAGAGTACCCAAAATTAGTAGATTGTAGGAGGGGACAAGCCCCTACTTAACCATGCAATCCATTTCCCAACGGGTCCTCCCCTAGGTCGGACAGGGGGTGGGGAATGTTCAAAAAGGTCAACATTTCACAAAAAAAGGTAAACATTTTGCCATAACTTTTTTTTCCAGTGAGCTAGAGTCCCCCAACCTTAGATATATTGTAGGAGGGGACAAGCCCCTACTACCATGTAATCCATTCCCCAGGGTCCTCCCCTGGGTATGACAGGGGGGGGGGAAATGTTCAAAAAAAGGTCAACATTTCACCAAAAAGGTAAACATTTTGCCATAACATTTTTTCCAGCTGAGCTAGAGTGTAAAAACTTAGTGTTATTGTATGATGGCACACGCCCTACTAACCATGTAAATCATTCCCCCAGGGTTCCTCCTGGGTTCTGACAGGGGGTGGGGAAATGTCAAAAAGGTACGTATGTATGTATGTAAGGATTTAGGTGTGTGTCTGGACACAAAAAAAGGTAAACCTTTGCCATAACTTTTTTTTCAGATTGAGCTAGAGTACCCAAAATTAGGTATATGTAGGAGGGGACAAGCCCCTTACCAACCATGTAATTCCATTCCCCAAGGGTCCTCCCCTGGGTCTGACAGGGGGTGGGGAAATGTCAAAAAGGTCAACTTTCACAAAAAAAAAGGTAACATTTTGCCATAACTTTTTTCCAGATGAATAGAGTACCCAAACTTAGGTATTTGTAGGAGGGGACAAGGCACTACTAACCCAGTAATCCATTCCCCAGGGTTCCTCCAGGGTCTGACAGGGGGTGGGATAAATGTCAAAAAGGTCAACATTTCACCAAAAAGGTAACATTTTGCCATAAATTTTGTTCCAGATGAGCTAGAGTAGTCAAACTTAGGTATATTGTATGATGGCACAAGCCCTACAACCATGTAATACATTCCCCCAGGTCCTCCCCTGGGTCTGACGGGGGTGGGGGAAATGTCAAAAAGGGTACGTATGTAGGTATGGAAGGAGTATGGTGTGTCTGGACACAAAAAAGGTCAACATTTTGCAATAACTTTTTTTTCAGATGAGGCTAGAGTACCAAAATTAGGTATACTTGTAGGAGGGGCAAGCACCCATACTAACAATGTAATACATTCCCCCAGGGACCTCC
>JAMKCH010059949.1:0-100563 GCA_023653785.1 Ophioderma brevispina | reverse complement strand
ATGCATTCTTCTGACTGTTCAGTTAGTGGATTATTAATTTTAAAGTTCATCGTAAGGTTGGTCCTTTGTTGTTGTCTGTCACTTACCAATTTGGGATCATCCCTACAATGGTTGGTCCTGCTTGTAGAGTTCCTACAAGTACTTGGTACAGGTAAATTGGGTGCCTGAAGACATTTCTGCCTGACAATAGAGAGAAAAAATGCTGAATGAATTGCATGCAAATGAAATAAACAGTAGTTACTTGAGTGCATTTTTCATAAAATATGTGGTGACATGGTCTATAGAATCTGATGTCACATAGCATGAGGAACACAGGCGATTGGTTGTGCTGCCAAGAAGCTTTAAACTGGCACTAAATCCAAGCAGCCTTCCACCTTGCAAGTTCTTGTTGCTAATTGTTACCTGCTACTTTGAAATATGAACTCTCCACAAATTTTGCACATTTTTCATCACTTAAATTTACTTGTAAAAAGACTGTTGATCCATAGTTATTTCGAGGCTTATCACAATAGTAGTATTCTTTTTTTTTCAGGTTAGAGGTAGTAGTAGTAGAAGTAAAACCAAAGTTTTAAATCGGTTTTATTGTCCCCGCAACCGGGGGTGGGCGGATTTCACCTCACATTCGGAGCAATCGCCCTGACTCCTCCTTCTACTTAGCCCGATTCAACGCAATCCCCCATCCTCCAACCCAACCCTCCTACTCTCCTTCCCCCACTTGCTCCTCCAATGTCCTCTTTGGTCGGACCCTCTTTTCTCAAACACCCACCTCAACTCAAGCCTTTTTAAACATGCTCCTCATCCTTCCTAGCACGTGCCATACCATCTTACACCATTGGCCTTCGCCGGTCGTTCAGCCGCCTCTTCAACCCAACATCTGCATCAATCCTCAGTCTTCTTCCTATCCATCAGCTTCACACCACACAATGCTCTCACCACTTGCTATCTAGCCCTTTCAAAATCCCAATCTCATTTTCACTCAGGCACCATGCCACCCGCCCCCCCCCCCCCCCCCCCCCCCACCCCCCCCCCCCCCCCCTCACTCCCAACAGCATCACTGATCTCACACACCTCCTGTACACCTCGCCTTTCATCTTCAAAAGGAACTCTTTCCTCCCAGTAACAACCTCTCCACATTCTTTAAACTTCACCCACCAATACCTTACTCTGGCTGTCACAGGAAGCCGCCTCACTATCACACCACCCAGCCGGCAATCCTGCCCCGAGTATGTGAAGCTGAACTTCCTTCACTGTCTCCACCACGTCCAACTTTTCCACCTGCCTCCCCTCTCCCCTCCACTCCCTCCTTGCATCTTCCACACATTCTCTTGCCAACTTGGTGGTCACTCTCTTCATCTTTGTGCATCTCCCCATGAATAACTTTCCCACATTTCTCAACCCACACTGAATTTGCCCTAACCCTCTTTCCCCACATATTCCACATGGTTCCACCTTTACTAGCCCTCCCCCTCCTCCCACTCACCATCACTTTGCTTCATTTCCCAAGGTTACCTTCAGGCCCTTACTCCAATGCCTTTCTTCCCTTCCATAAACTCTCCCTCTACCCCTCCATTGTCTCCACACACTAAACTAAATCATCAGCATACACATCTCGCTCATCAACCTTCTTTGCACTCTCGGACCACATCACCACATTGCACCGCCAACGGCGACAGCACAACCCTGATGCACACCCACCTTCACCTCAACTCCTCAGACAACTCAAGACCCACGCGAACTCTTGTTTTTGCTCCTTCATACAGACTCATCACCCCTCCTACCACCACTTCTGGATACCCTCTTCCTCATCGCCCCCTCCATCACTTTCCTTGGTACTCTATCAACGCCATTCTCCGGGTCCACAAAGCAGCAGATCCGCTTTCGGCCCCTTTTGCATCGAATACTTCCTCTTGCAATCCTCCCAAATGAACACTGTCATCTGTCCTTCCCCATTCCTGGCCTAAACCAATTGCCTCTCAACCACTTTCACCAATCCCTCCGAATTCTGTTCTCTAGTAACCTCTCCACAATTTTGGTCTCGCATGCTTCCCCAACCACCTCACACCCCTATACGCACCACAGCTCATTGCATCCCCCTTTTCCCTTAAAAATTGGAACTATCACACTCACAGCCCCCTCCACTGGATACCGCCTCCATCCAACACCCTCTGACACAACTCCATCATCACACCCATCCCCATCTCTCCACTCGCAATAATCACTTCAACACTCACTTCCGAGGTTCCAGCAGGCTTCCTGTTTTCATTTCGCCAATTGCATTTACCACTTCCCTACGACTCTCTCAAAGGCCCTTCCACCACTCAGCCTCCACCCGCTATCCCATTCATTCTCCTCATTCATGATTCTCATCCATAATGCTTTTTTCCACTGCCTCTATCTCTCACTGAAGTTCAACTTTCATTCACTTCCTCTCATACATTTCCCCCTTCAACATCTCTTCCTTCCTTTTTCATTACCTTCACCCTTGGTTGGGTTCTCCCTCACTCACTCTCCCCCTTTTTCATCATCCTCATTCATAGCCTCGCAACCACTTTATTTGCTCGCTTCTTCTATCTCTTATACCTCACTTTATTCTCTTCACCGTACCATTTTTCCTCATTTTAGTTCTACCAGAGGGAAGAAGTCAAAGAAGATCAATAACCAATAGCTTCCCTTTAAGGTTAATAAAGGGAGACCACCTTTAGAGCATGGTACGCAATTGGTGCTATCAAAGTTTAACCTTCGTAATATTTTAATTTGAATTGGCGGTTACAGAGAATTGCGGGCATTATGGGAAGTAGTAGAGTAATGTGGCAAAGCCCCATTAGTGAGGGGAGTTTCCGTAACAAAGCAGGTTTATTTGGTTAAGGTTTCCGAATTCATAGTTGTCAGGGGAACAAAGTGTGTAGATGGGTGAGCTTCGGAAACTCAACTATTAAGGGGACCGTTATCCCAAACAGTGCACTGAGACACACGGCGACACCGGAATTAGGACACACCTGTAGGTTTAAGTTAAACAAACAACCTTATTCATCATCTCATGATCAAGGTTATTCAAGATGTACTAACAAATAACCAATGCCACAAAGTATAAAGCATTTATTTACAATATTATACTTTAATTGACACCGTAAAACATAGTGTTAACTCTATGCAAATGAATCCTGATTTCTTCAAAATCCTGGAATATCCACCACATGCTGCTGTTGCACAAAAACGGCAAGGCTCTCTTGATCGGGTGTGAGGATCTTATCTTCTGAAGCCATAACAACATAAATAAATGACATCTCGCTATCCACTATCCTCGGACTGGCGTTATTGTGCCCAAGAGCCCCCCTCTACTTGATCACACGGAGTTTGGGTTTGGCAACCTAATGTTGGAAAGTTTGTAATTAGTTATTTTTTTCAACCAATTCGCCAGAACACTGCAGGCGATTCTACACGGCCCACATTACTCTTAGAATACCTGAAGCCTTCATAGATAAAGACCTTCCCACCTGGCATTCACAATCAACGATGACTGGTCCTGGGCAGCTATGTCACTGCCCGCTTATGTGTTTATCTCTCAGAAATTCAACACAAACAAAACGCTTGGTGATGAAAACGTGACTAATATTTGCATATCTGCTACAATGTTTGTGAGATTTTTAAACCAAAAGTTGATTTGCTTGCAAACACTCTGTAAAAGGATTTAAAACAATAGGGAAGTAGGTTTTCTTTTTAAATTTTGTTTTTGCTTTTGTTGTTCAAATTTGGTGGGAGAATTAATTGGCATACAACTTTCAGGCCATAATGCAACTTTAGGGTATGCATACCTTCTCGATATATGCCATCTATGGATTTCTTCAAGTTAGTTCATTGCATTCGCTGCTCTTGTTCTTGGTTACTTTCGCTTTCACTACACCATCAATATATAATCTCCACTGTAAATCCGGGATATAAAGAAGCACATTGGCTGTATAACACCATGACATGCAACAGTCCAATTGTTCTTTGAACGGAAGTTGATCAACAACATTGTGTGAAGCGGGGGAGTTTCCATAACTGACCATCTGACACGTTTTTCTGACACACTTACGAATTTGAAACATTAATGGAATAGACCTGTGCTTATTCCTTGAAGGGTTTCCGAATTTCTAATGTGGTCAGAAAAGGTTGTCAGATGGGTCAGGTTTAGGAAAGTCACGTTGTGAAGGCCGCCCAGATTTGAATGTCCTTCCAGTCAGGAAAGATGACACTTTTTGGCATCCTCGGCACGTACCATTGTTTCTATCTTATACGTTGTTGCATTTGAAACTCAAATTTAAAGAAATTGGGATTGGTTTACAGTGTTACACAAACTTGTCATTCACACGATTTGCAATTACAGCATTTAGCTTGATGAAAATCACATGATCCCCCGTCTAGCTATTGATGTCTCTGGCATGATACAGGTCCAGGTTGTTTAAGGTGATTCAGCATATGAATTTGGTGAGCACACAGCTAGATTAGTGGTTTATTCTTGCTTGACGATGAACGTATCATTCAAAATCCACAGCCTGCCTTGTGCATTGGATTGCAGTGGCATTTCAAGCTGTCAGATCTTTCTTCGAGGGTACAGGACGGATGCGAGAAGAAAATGGCGTGAGTCTATCAATTTGTCAACTTACGAGTTTGTATCCATGATAAGGCATGATGATGCTTAACTTCTGATAGTCTAGAAGGTAGTGCTCTTATTGTTATGATTTCAGGTTAGTGTTCATGTTGTTTAACAAAGTACTGCCTTGCATGAGTACTTTCAAAATATTGCCAAATAAAGACAGAGGTTATTGCTGTCAAATCTCACGATCAATTTCCCTTTGTTTTTGTTGATTTTGCTTACCTTACGTGTATATCCTGTTACTTTTGTGTCTTTTTCACAATGAGAGTATGTATTTGGGAAGGAACAAGCTACTTTAGCTCTCTGTGTTGGTGATGTTGATGGAGGTTCAAATTCTCTTTGTGAAGATTAAGAGTGACTCTTCTGTACTTGGATTAATATTCATTGTCTAAATAGTCCTCTCTAGCATTGTCCAGTCTCAAGATCCTATTCATTCTCATCCGAACGTGCAGTTTGCCTTATTGGAAACAGAAACCTGATCTCTTGTTTCTGCGTTTCTCGTATTGGGATGGAAGAAGAAAAGTTCAATTTGCAAACAAATAGCTTCCAGCGGATTCTTTCCAACTTTTTGCCATGCAATAAGAGGTTGAGATCTGAATCAACAGCACATTGGCTATCTGCCTACTATTCGAGAATGCCCAATAGGGTTTCTATATGAAGCATGGTGTACATCGACTGGCTGTCTAGATGATCAATACAAATTGCCACTTGCTGATGGTTCATATTCAGTTGACTGTAAATGACAAAATATACTGTGTATTTACCTTTTAAGCCCGGCATGAGAATCCACCATATACATTCCACCAAGCCCAGAAATGAAAAATAACAGCCAAAATTTGCACAACAAAACTAATAGTTTGCCCAGCCAGTATGTAAATTTAAGATCTACTAGGTATAATCTTCTAGCTCATTTTATTGTGGTGATAATAATATATTAATAATAAAAGTTATTGAATAACCACATTACATTTACAAAAATGGCAAAATATACTTAACAGTAATAGGCAATTCAGGAAAGAAATAGAGCTGGTGGCCCAAAAATTACAAATGTCCCCATTTTTCCTGTAATTAGGAGTGGAGTAAATAGGTAATACTTTAGTTTTGCTTAGGGCTCGGTGTTTTACATTCCATTGGACCCTCGTCATATGAAATGAAAAAAAGATTGACTTGCAGTCCAAGCAGATTTGAATATCTCCCACCAAAATTTGCACCCTTAACACTGTCCTATTTAGTTAGGTCATTTGGGGCAATTCGTGACCTGGAGAGCAGAGCATCATTTCTCAGTGGAGTTGTTTAGGATGAAGATTAATGAACAAATTTAGCGGGGGTGCCCCTCATGGAAGCGTGGGCGGAATCCAGGCGGGGGGAAAAAAATTCAACTTAAGGGGTCAAAAATGAAAAATGCTTGGATTGCTTGTAAAAAGGTAACCAAAGTGTTTCTCTTGTTTCAAGGATTAAAAAAGAAAAGTTTGTATTATTACACCTTATAAATATTCATGAGATTATAGGCAAACGTCCTTTCATTTCATTGGTTAATTGTGCTGGACACAGGGATGATAAATTGAGCTATCTGTGAATTTGAGCTATTTCCCGTGCGGTATTTTTTATCCGTTCCTCTCATCGTACCCAGAGGCAAAAGTTAGCCATGTTAGCATTATGTCATGCATTTTAGTTATTACGGTTCTCAAGAAAGAAGGAACTGCTCGTTGTTAACAACAACAACAAAAATGGCCGGGCCGCCAGTAGTCGGTCAGCGTCTTGACAGACGACGAAAGTGCTGCGTTAAACAAAATAAAGATGCCAAAACACACATTTGTCATCGGAAGGCTTTGAATAGTTTTTCAGACTAGTGTACGGAAAAGGAAGTCCCTACACTTTTATTACTACCGACTTCTAACAATACTATTGGCATATTCCCGGACTAGGACTAATATCCCAAGATTACAAAAAGATTTTCGCGCTTCCATATACGGCCCAACCCTATCGTAACATCTTGATTCCCCAGTTATTTCCGGGCGTCCCTGGAGTAAAGGAGTGCGACTCGCGCGCCGCACCAGGGAATGACTAGTTTCTTCACAAAGACTGATTTCAACGAAATATGAAATTGTACCCTATGGGGAAGATCCTTCGGAGGAAATTGCCGAGTGTAATCGGCCATTTTCCACGCTTGGTTCATTTAGGGCAGTTTTTTCAACTACGTGCATCATGAATACTGCCAGTGACTGCCAGATTTTGCACCTTGCCGTCTTTTGCGCGGCAAAAATAACAATAATTACCGTGTCGGTCAATGATGACAGCGACACGGAAGGGGCTACAAGCGGGAAATGCGGACTCAGCTGTAGTCATAACGTCCTGCTTTCAAGCTTCCAGTGTGAGGGGGCCTTTGATATCAATTCATTATAATTCCAAACTGAGAAAACTTCAGGTCTCTCAAAATATTAGGTAAGTTTAGGTTCGACGGTTTCAGGGGTTGAACCCTTTTTGAGACTGTCCTGTTCAGCTTAGTATGAGGGGGCATTTGTAGCAATCAATTTATATCCATTATAATCCAGTAAGCTGTTTTAAGCCTGGAAAATATGGAAACTCAGCTATAGTGGAGGGGCATATGTAAAAATTTGGTGAAGTCATGTTAATGTGGGCAACCACTATAACGTATAATACTGGGTCTGACTTCAGAAAAAATCGATGTGCCATTTTTTCTGTTGACCTTAGGCTTGACACAAGGTCAAAGGGCAAAATGGTCATACATCGTCCAAAGTATACGACCTGGTACAAAAAATGTGCCAAATTTTCACACGCGGAATATTGTATATGCTATTATTTGTTATTGGACCTTTAGTTTCTTGTTAATATGCAAAAAACCCTAAATAGAGGACAATAAAATCAGATAAAATTGCCATGTATTCAGGCCCAAGTCCTGTCCAAAAGCAAGAGTTAGGCCTCAAGTTCTTGAACAATGTAGTCACTTGAAAACACTCTGCCCTAAATTGTAAAATGAACCCTACACAATCCCCATTATTCTGATATTAGCCTAATACCATGGGTAAGTAAGTAAGTTGTTTGTATAAAAATAGCAAGAGAAAATGATCGAGGTAGTCTTACCAACCATGGAATCGAATCGTGTTATATACCATGAAATAACCAAGATTCGCACTTTAGAGGGAAAAAAAGGACTGTTATACTATTATCTTAGTCTCAGTTACATGTATGATGTTTTATTCGATCCCATCCAGACCCCCTGGATAGTCTCGTCTAAAGCAAGATCACGTTAGTCACCCTATACCGGGGGGGGTTCGTTTGGTTGGGACGTGCACCCGGAAGTAGTACCCATAGCTACACCATTTTTTTTCAAAAAGGGGACCCATAGCTCAGAGATGCAAATGTTGGGCAAATTAATGCAAAGTTATTTGCCCTTTTTCTCAAAATTTAAAAAAGTAAAATTTTACTTTTTGTTTCCAGATTGAGAAAATTTGCTAATTTTCCCAACAATTTTGAGGAAATATGACAAACGACCATTGTCATACCAAAAATTGGCATGAAAAAGGGGGTCAGTGATATACCGAGGCTAAAATGAGACTGAGTCTGTGGCAAGTCCCCGTATGAGTCTTTTGTATTGAGAATCCCCCCCCCCGCATGTACCCAACCAGCCCATGCATTACATGTGCTAGTAATGGACCATTTGGTGGTGAACCAAATATGTTACACCAGTTTGGTAAAAAAGTGAAAGAACAAAAATTGTGATTCTCTTCATTTGATGCTGTATCCTTTTCAAAAACCATGACCCGGAAGTTATAGGGCTATCCCCATCTAGCTGCTATTAATGCCGTGCTTAAGTAACTGAATTGTGACGGTTACACAGTTAGTAAAATGTTCCACACAAAATTGTGATTTTTCCCATAAAAAGGTGCCAGAACATGGAAACATTGTACTGCTGTCCGGACTAGCTGTCACTTGTCCAAGCTTGATAGATGTCATATTCTTGTTCAAACCAATACGTTCACAAATCAAAAGTGTTCTAAACAACACCGTTATCTCCATTAGTGCCTGTCTGATGTACCTGTTTCATTTGAACCTTGATAATTATTTCCATGGCTTAGTGTTATAGAGTGTGTGCAATTAATCAGGCAATAGCCCCTAAGTAATGATCTAATTGTTGCTAACCTTAACTTCAAAATCTACCTGAGGCTTAAGAGGGGGGGGGGGGGAGTTGTTCATGAACGTGGGCACTGGCAGTATGGAGATTGGGAAATATCCCGAGATCAGCAGCATGTCACCGTCGAACCCCCCATCCACACACACACACACATAAATCCAACAAAAAGGGCAAAAGGCCACCTCTGTGTGATTTTGTGCCAATAAAAGGTCCAAAGTGTAGAGAGAAGTTTGACAAGAAGTCCACACTTTTTAGTGATGTTCAAAAGGGCAATCTTTTGGGGGGTGAGTCGGCTTTATACCAAAAGTCCACATTTTCAAATCCCCACCCCCTAAACAAGGGAGTTTAAAATAAGTACTGTAAACCAAGTACAAGTAATTTGATTAGGTATTTAAAAGGCACCAAGTGTATCCTATCCTTAATAAGTATGGCAATATTGACCCCTAAGCAGTAGAAATTTGTGTTTTGTAGGCTATACTGAATAACTCATTACACAAAATGAGCCGAATATACGATAAAAACTCGAAAATTCCAAAATTACACTAATGTAGTTCAAGTGGTTCAGTGTTGAAAAGTACACCCTTTTTCAAATTTCAGTGGTTTTGCTACACTTTTTCCGTATGTACAGGCCACATTTGAAAATATACCCTTTTAGGGTTTCTTTGGTCGCCACATGCATATCTCCTTGCAATGAACAGTGACCACCCCCCGGGACCTGGAGGAAAGACTAATTAAAAAAACCACACATGGGGCTGAGACCTGAAACAGATAAAATAGTTAACACTAACTTTTTGTCTTGTAGTGCAAATGTGGTTGTGTCACGGTTAAACAACAAATCCTTCCATAGATTTGGTTTAACCCGGTCTACCCCCCCCCCCCCCCCCGCTATTTTTTTCTTTTTTTTTTTTTTTTTTTTTTTTTTGTTTTTTTTTTTTTTTTTTTTTTTTTTTTTTTTTTTTCTTTTTTTTTTTTTTTTTTTTTTTTGTTTTGGTACACTTTGCTTCCGATGACTAAAATGCCAAAAGCGTCGTTAAAAAAGCTATGGGTAATCGTTCTCTCATCCTTCCGGTAATTTTAGCGAAAATGTGAAGGTGGCACCTTCAACGGGGTTATAGGGTATGCCTTTAAAGTCGAAGGGTAAGAAGGGGTGGTTGCAACCTACAGATATTTTATGGTACTTTTTGAAAATAGTATGACCACAGTATGGCTCTAAAACTCTATGTGAATGTACAACTAGCCAAGCCATCATTTAGAGCTGAAAACCGCATGAAAATCCGATATTCCTACGATTTTTAGCGCAAAATTGGGATTTTCGACATTGTCTATGGAAACTGCCAATTTGGTCGGCACAATGACTTTATGACGTCCATTGTGACGCCATACTGGTATGTTGGTACTTATTTGGTATTCAAGGAAAGGAGGAGGACCGTTAACTATCCCCACTGGTTCAAAATTCATAAAGCATAGGGTGCGGGGGTTTATAGCAAATTCTCGAGCTGAGACGAATATAACTAAAGAGATAGGAAGAAAGCGTAGTCAATTGTTAACAGCGCGAGCGCATCGAACCAGGTCTGTTTCGGCGTGTAATGACTTGACAGCACGGTGGCATGTGAGCACCTTAAATGTTTTCTAGTGAAGAGGTATCCTGTGAATCAGGCAATTTTACCCCATTCTGTGCTTCAATTCATGACCTAACGTGAATATAATTGTTATTAGGACCGGCTCACATAACACTTTAGTGTGTGGCCATGTATCAATGACTGTCTTTTTCATACGAACATAAGTCAAAAAAATTACAATAAAATGTCCAATTAGATCCTATTCGTTAAAAAAATGAGTTGATAATAAAAAACTGGTCATATTTGTTTCAATTCGTGTGATATAAAAGAAGAAAAATACAATTTTAATAAAGCAGTATTTTGAAGAAAATCCAAGCATGTCATTAATACATTGAATTTGGAGGCAAATCTACTATTAGGCGAAAAAGAGTGTACAAAATTGGGGTCATCACTTTAAATTATTCCATGGATTGAAATGCAAAAGTCATTGCGTACTAAACTCGGGTTCAAGGCTTTTTGACAAAATAACACGCTTTATGTTGAACATCCTTAATTAAAATAGCCCGACCAAAAAGTCAAATCTTGGGGTTATACATTGAAATGTATGAATCACGATTAATGCTTCTGCGATCAGTCGGGGGAATCGTTGAATTAACATAATAATCCGTACCAGACACCGCAAGTTGCAAACAATCCATGCTTAATGCTTCGAATCTCTGTTAGGAATATCGTCTCAGTCTCGAGGGGGTGGTTAACCACAACACCCCCACCTGGTACAACCGTGTACACACAAAAGTGAGTAAGCCGAGGGGAGATAGAATACATCAACCATTTATATTGTACTTTCATGAAACAACTTGGTTTCTTAGCCTGGAATAATAGCAAGGATATGGGGTCTGTAGGCGTTCAGATACAGTGCAAAAAACAGAGGCTGGCTCTTGCTTGGACGGGAATCCACCCAACTGGGGTCTGAATAAGGCAAAAATCTTATGAATATTATTGTCTCTAATTAGGCTTATTTGAATATAACAAAAAAGAAAAAACAAAAGCCAAGTAACAAAATAAAATATCATATACAATAGTCCTTGTGAAATTTGACATTTTGATACCAAGGCGATATACTTTGGACGAGTATGACCATTTGACCTTTGACCTTGTGTCAGGATCACTATAGAGGTCAACGGAAAAAATGGCAACATCGTTCTTCTGACTAAGTCAGACCAGTAGAAATCCATTTATATAGTGTCAAACAATTAACAGAACTTCATGAAATCACTATCTGGAGACATAGGCCCCTCCACTACTTACTATAATACTGCTTCTTGCATGAACTTAAACTGTAGAACTGTATAATCATAGCTTGTTACACAGTAAGCTTCTCAAGACTGGAAAAAGCTAATTATACTATGATTCAGGAATACTTAGTGCCATCATTATTTCCAAACGCGGTCGGAAAATATGGAAGTTTTAGTCTACAGGTTTACATGGGTGAACCTTAGGTGCAACAGTAGCAGCATCAAAGGCAGCATTTTATAAATACTGCCACATGTTTGATCAGATCGCGTCACCTTGAGGCCATCCAGTAAGCTTGTTTTAAGCCTGGAAAATAAATCAGTCTACTCTAATTACTGCTCTTGCATGAAATTAAACTGTAGACTGTTTTATAAATCATAGGCAATATTAGCCTTGTTCAAGACTGTCTGCTAAGAACCTACAATCTTGGAAATTAAAAAAAAAAAAGCTAATAAATAATTCAAAAAATACTTAGTTGCCAATCCACTGGTTGTGGGTGACTTTTGCTGTAGATTGTCTAACATTATAAAATGATTTCATGGGTCAAGCAAGCAAGTTTGGTAAACCTGGGTGCAAAAAAGTTTAAAAAAATGATACGGGTGTGGTGGAAATGAACTATAGACAACCTATCAATAAAAATTGAAGTTATTATTTACTATAAAATCCATGGTTTTAATATACTGGTTTTTTTTTTCCTTTGTGTGAACTTAGCTGTAGATGGACCATCACGTATACATGGTACTACAGCAATTACTAGGAATGACAATTTCTGAAGAGTGTTCTACTGGTTCTTGGGAGGTTCTTTTGTACATGAGACTATCGGTAGCAATTTATGATTTATCAGTTCACTCTACTGCTTGGCTGGTTCTTGGTGAACTGTGCTGCTTACAGACTATCTAGTATCATCAAATAATTTATTGGTTCAATTCTGCCTTTCAAACCTGATAAAATGAATAAGAGTTAAAAAATCCATAAAATATTTTAGTCTGCTGTTTCTTGGGAGAATTGCCATGACGGATAGTCTACAGTCAATCGATGATTTATTGGTTCATACCTGGTTCAAAGGTGAGGCCTTAGCTGCTAGATAGGCTATCTATATAGCAATTAATAATCTATCGGTTCAAACAAGCAAGCTTTTTAGCCTTGTAAAATGAATCTAGAAGAATTTTAGCCTACTCTAATACTTGGGGAGTTCTTGGAAATTCTGTAGCCTATGTCGATTAGCAATTCTGATTCATTCTGTGGAAGGGCAACAAGCTTTTCAAACCTGGAGAAAATTGATGATTTACAAATTCTAAGAGTTTACTGGCTGCTTGGGTGAACTGGACAGATTTTGCAAAAGCATAATTGTTGGTTCCGTATGCTGGTCTTGTGTGAACGGGCCTGAGAATAGCTGATCATAGCAATTAATGATTTATCGGTTCAATCCAGAAAGCTTTTGAAGCCTGGTGACTTAAGAATTGAAACATTTAAAAAAGATTCTTCTGCTTGTTCTCATGAACTTCAGTTTTTAAAACTTTCTATTATGGCAATTAATGATTATTGGTTCCAAATCCAGCAAGCTTTGAAAAAGCCTGGTGAAATAATTGAAAAAAAACCATAAAAGATTTCTAGTTGATGTTCTTGGGTTAACTTTAAAAAAAAAAAAACCCCCAAATCTAGATCGATTATGGAAATTTATAGAATTAATCGGTTCAATCCAGCCAACTTTCCACACCTGGTACCATGAGTTGAAAATAACGAGTTGAAAAAAAGAGTTGTGAATTACTGATTCTTGGCCAGGTAAACCTAATAACGTAACATACTATATAAAAGTCGACACAAAAAATGTAATTGACCATCCAGCAAGCTTTTCAAGCCTGGTAATAGGAGCTGAAATTCTTAAGAGTTCTTATTAATCAACTGGTGATCTTACGCTGTAAAACTATCTCAGCAAATTATAACAAAATTATCCATGCTTTTCACAAGCAATAAACTTAATACTTACATACTAAAGAGTTTTAGTCCACAAGTTCTTGGGTGAACCTTAGCTGTAAATAAACTATCCAATTGAATCAAATGGCTTCTAAGGATAGTGCAGAATCCACAGAATATCTGTAAATAAAGGCCAGCAAGAATGGGGACAATAACTCTGGAAATGGAGATGAGTTGTCAATAGGACAAAATAAAGAATCCTAAGGTCAAAAGGAGCTGTGTTGAGCTTCCAACAAATACAAACGTTTCTGTATAGAGATCTTGGAATTTGAAAGCAAGTATGGACATTTTCCCAAAATGCAAGTTTGCAACTAAAAACAAAATGATCAAGATTTAAAAACTGAGCTTTGAACTAAGGGGCAAAGGAGAGAGGGCTTGAAGAATCCCTCCAATGATTAAAGATAGACAGCCATAGTTGAATGAGGTTATTTTCACAAATAGAAAAAGTATACCAGTCTTGTATTTAAGTAAATATTCATGCTGTTTTTGATGTGAAGCAATAGACACTATCATACATGGGACCCACAAAAAATAACCAACCAAAGTGCAAGTAATAATTTGTTGAAGGGTTAAATTATATTCCAGCCTACACATGACTGGATATCACATTGGCAAAAAAATTGTACAAACTTTGAATGTAGAGATACACAAGTGGCAAGTGATTATGTCGGAACTAAGACAAAGATATCGAGGAAGGGGCAATGTAGCTCAGGCCCCTCTTATCCTCAACACATATGTGTCTTTTGAAATCCTGTACAGTAATGAAAATTGAAGGTAAAAACTAATGGTATCTTAAGCAATCAACCAACAGCCACCCAGTCCTATCTTACTTCAAAGATGGAACCATTAAAGTAGGAACAGTAAAAACAAGAATTTGTTTTTCGATTACCAGGTCATTTAGCCAATTTTAAATTTTGCAGGTTTCAAATATTTGCGATTCATTAAGAGCAAATGATGCCGAGGTGTTGGGAAATTACATGCTTTCCCGAGGTTTTGATATAAACATTAATATTCCTCAAAGTTTGAGGCCATTTCTGACAATGAAGTCGTAATCTATTAGATCCTGCAGGAAGTTGTGGGTCCCTAAACAAATGTATTCTAATTACTGAAATCTGCGTTAGAGCTACTCTCGACAATCCAAGATCCATAATGGTTTAAAAAAGCCATTGGTTTAATTTTCCATGAGCGAAGGATGTATGTTTGCATGCATGAGCTGTACTAATTAAGTTTAACTTTGAGCACAGGGAATGCTGTGGAAGTCCCCATTAAATTGCAAAGTGTTACAAAAAGAAAAAAAGGCTGGGTCCCACATTTTAGACCTTAATAAGGAATGGTATTTTGGGTGATTCCATGCATCCTGGCACAAAAAACTTGAGGTTTGTAATGCAAGGAATAGGTTGTATTCATAATTTGTTTTCAGACTGTTACCAATTCAAGCATTGTTGTCAATGGTTTCCAAGCCAATTCAAGCTTAGTTTAGGTAGCTTGATAATCAGTGCGAACTTTTTGCAAGCCTATCAGTCGTTCACAGTTTGATTGCAGGTAGAGTTGATCCAGCTCTTGAATGTCAAACAATGAGATAGTGTTTAGAGACAAATCGGAATGGAGCTCATATCATTCGGAAACGTGCAGACAATAGCCAAGTACAACTTTGTGTGTGATGTTGTGCAGAGATTGGTAGCAGCATTTTTTCTTCGGCTGTTGAGTTTAAGGACAGCTTTTTAGGCATAGATCCACGGAAAGATTTTTATCTAAGATAGGTGTAGTTCCGGGAATTTGATTTGCATGGCCATTGAAACCGTACCAATTTTTTCTTCTTAGTTCATTGAATGACAGCAGTAAAATAGAGCTAATAGGCAAGGTAGTTTGAGTCTAGAAATAATTTTTTTTGGGGTCGCGCCACATTAATGACCAAAAAGTGGGAATTTTGCCCATGGAGTACATAAACACATGGCAACACAGAGTACTTTCGAGCGAGATGGTACGTAAACACCCATTTGAATGATACGCTATGCAATATCCTCGGAGTTGGCGGTTGCTAACAATCAGAAAAGTGAAGCAGAGTACTTTATGAAACCCCCTCAAACATTTTCCTCTTAATTCGGAAAATACTAAGATCAAAGAGTATCTCCTGTGCAAAAACGAGACATCCCAAGCCCAAGTTTGTCGCAGCCACTGAATTGGTACAGACTGAGATCATAAGGATTAATTAATATGCGCATTTTTGATAATAGGTGGGCAGGTTGTGGTCGGCAAATTACAAACAGCAGCAGGCTTTGTGTTCAGTGTTGAGACTGACCACGCATTGATTTATTGCCATAAACAAAATACGAGAGAGGCTATGGAAATTTAAAAAAATTAAGCCAAATATGGTCACCCAGACCCATGTGTCTTAAACATAGTAGCCTGAAAACAGTCATGGAAGAGGTTTTCTGAAAGATGAAAACATATTGTGATATCAGAGGAACCAGGGCATATAGTTACAAACTACGTTGGTATAGTGGGATTGGTAGCAATTCTGCATTAGGTCATGGCAACAGTTTTCGTGTTTCTTTGTTTGACAAGATTTTTTCTGTCACTGCCTGGTTGATAGGAAATGAATTCTATAATTTTAATATCTTACATGACTCGACTCAAAATTATGAGATGATCAATTGGACTTCTCAGAGCAAGAGGCAACTCAAACGCAAATGGCCAATGACTGACTCAGACTCGACTTTCACGGGATAACTACAAGTCTGCTAAAGGAAATTATATTTATACAAACGACACGACAGCGTGAAACCAACAAATCTATTTTGGAGATGTTCACTGTATGTTGATTTGAATTAGCATCACTAAGACAGTCACTTAGACGCAGTTTTTTGTCTAAAAGTCCACAAATGAAGAAAGAATCATAGCAAATTTCAGCATGCCATTTTACTTTGTTGAAGTTCAATCAAGGAGGACATAGCAATGCGATAATCTTACTGTATAAGGGATACTTGCCATTAGCTTCCATTCGTCGTTCGTCGGCTCATTTTGTTTGCAAATAAAGTTGTACGACTCATTTGCGTTGAATCACGGACCGCCACAGCAGGTCTTGGTTCATCTCTTTCATTTCGGTAATCTGCTTTCGGATATCTTGAAGGAGATAGAGTACCCTCGCTGAAATCCTGTACAAAGAAATTTAATCCAACATAAGCCAAACCAACACCGCTTCGACCCTCTCCTCATCTTCCTATCTTTATACAGTATCGTAGCAAACCGTAAATTATAAGATGACTCTCACTTTCCAAATGCAAGGTACGTATTGTATAATGCTTCTTATGACTTCACATATGTGACGCAATCAAGCTAGTGAGGTCGTTTGGTCAAAATATTATTTTGAGATAATAGCCAATTGTAGTGTTTAACTACTTCCTTGTTCTTCATTGTTCTGAGTTACACTAACACAACCATATCTCTGCACCGTAATCCTAATTAATTGTGATGGGATTTCCCGGAAATCGATACTCAGAGAATGGCTGATGAATGAAATTGAAAACTGAATTTGTGATTTTGATTCATTTTAGCTTTGATTGCATCACATATATCCTGGGTTCATATAGATGGGTATGGAGAAAGTTACCGGATGAGGCTTAGAATAAATGCACACTGACTACTACATTGTGTTTGATGAGAGGGTCTTTTTTCATAACCACTTCTTTTATACACTGTGCCTTTACCATGGTATTGCTTCCATTTGCATATACAAATATAACACGTACTACGTGGACGCAGCAGAAGAGACGTATACGCTTTTTCACGTACGTTTGTCGGAACTCCGAATGGGTTTATACGATAACGTTTCAATTCATATCCCGAGTATAAAATGGCTAAAATTTTAGATCTTGACTAACATCCTGAGAGATAATTATGGCTTCGAGTATACTTGATTTATGGGGGAAAAATCCTTGTCAAGTTTACAATTACTAGTGCATCGCCCCCCGTGTGTGCCTCGACCTACACGTTGACCTTTGACCTCATATTTGTGCTGTGCACATGTCAGGGGCCTTTGAACAAATTTTGGTGGTCATTGGGCATCTCTACGCAAATTGACCTCTAGAAAACCTTTGACCTTCGGGTCACTCTGAAACCCCCCCTGACAAGTGAGACTGTCCTCCCCTACCTTCCTGCCCAATATCAGCCCATATCTCAAAGCATAACGAACGCATAGCGGGACAGACAGACAGAACTCGCAGACCGACGACCAGATCTCAGTTTAGTAGGTATAGATTTCTTTACATATGGCCACAAAGATTTGCATTCTATTGAAATTTTGCAAAAGTGAAATAATATCGGCCTCCTGAGGGTGAAAGTAACAGTGTCTTTCATGACTTTCTGTGAATCTTAGGAGACTTTATCGCCTACATACATAATGTGACCACAACGAATCTGGACAGCTAAACGCAATGATTTCCTGGCAATCCAGCTTTAGTTGATCTAACATCTGTATCTTAAAACTGTTTCAGAAGTATGTGGTTGATCAGGAAGTATGCCACGTGGCTGCCGGTCTTGTTGCTGTTGCGGGATATCTCCGTCCCCGTGGACGCAAGTTTCGTTCGTTGCCTGGAGCTCTCATCCCCGTGGATGCAGGTCTCGTTGCCGTTTCTGGAGCTCTCATCCCCGTGGACACAGGTCTCGTTGCTTCGGCTGTAGGTTTAGTAATAAACACAACCCTTGATTTAACTAATGCAAAATTGACCCTGACATCTAAAGTTATATCACTCATACATAAATTCTCGGCAGCTCATTGGTTTAATTACGACTGTTTATTATATTTAACCATCACCCTCTCTCCGTGTGATAGTTTTTTGCTATCACACTGCACTGCGCCAAAATACTCATGTCGCCAATCCTCGGACTCGCCGATTTATTTATCTGGTGAACCAAACCACTGTTTCAATTGTAACGAAACAATCAAACGTTTATGACGATGAAATGTAAGTCAACATTATTTTGAAGTTATAGATTTATTTAAGTGATATAAAACAAATATTAACTGCCTTATTCGTGTTACGGTAGAATATCATCACCAGTGAAAGATGTATGTATGTCCCATTCCCTCCGCCGTATCAGCTAATTCTTTCTCTAGGGCGAATTCTCTTTTGTTATGTAACAGAATTTGACCAGAAATTTATTTTCGCCTTAGCGTTTCCCATTGTTTGCGATTTATTTTCCGTCCGTCAAAGATATGAATATTAATTTAATGCAAATGAAGTTAATCGCATTAGCTAACAAAAAACTTGAATATAATTAATTATCATAATATTAAAGGCTCATTATAGATAATTAATTATTAAATTCATTCGCCTTATGGACCTATCTAATGAAAATATGTAATATAAAAAAATATATATATATATATATAACCTTGATGGCCAGTTGGGGAGACATTAATATTAGAGACACCATTAGGAGACATTCTACAAAAATCAATATTTTGAATAACATTAAGTCTGATGGGGTCTATTTTGTTTATATGATTTAGACAACAAACTAATCAATTGACAGAAAGGCATTTTCCTGGCTCTAGAATGCGAGATCTAAGAATATATGTAATTTTTTCGCCTATATATCTGTCTCCCTTAAGTTTTTTTATGATAATTTAAGTTGTCTCCCTTACGTTGTTTTACCCTAGAGGGGACAATTTGGAGACGTGCATTACAAGAAATAAACTTTAAAAAGACAGACATTGCGTACAAGTAGTATTGGTTCATGTCCCACACCAAAGTAGATGTTAGGAGTAGGCTTAAGTGTGTGAAAGGATCGATCTGAATTCATAATGTCAATGTAAAAATAATAATATGTTAATTTGTTTTATGACACGGGGTAATCAATATGCTAACTAGGAGTGAAACTTGAAGTTCTTTTTCATTGAAAGGCATGTTTTTAACTAAAACTAAAAACGTTCATAATCGGTTATGCCCAGTCAAAGGATTGTTTTGCCCAGATGTGTTAAAGGGATAGTAAGCGATTTCTTTACAAAATCGTTATTGATATATTCAACTTTTCTTAAAAGCCGAATACACAACGTTGCAAAAAAAGAAATTTGGTGTGTTGAAACGCGATAGAACCGCGCGTAAACCACAACAAAGAGCGCACACATGTACGCGTACGTCCCCTATACTGTGGTAGTCGAATTAACTCCCACGGAACTTTTATTCAAATCATCCTTTTTTCCCCGTAACAATGTAAGTTTAAATAAATGAGCTTTTCACCAAATAAAGGTGAGGACCAATCAGTTTCGTGGCTATTTCTATCATATCACACTGAAATCTCGATTTGTGTTGGTCCCGATATTTTTCAATGGCTTACTATCCCTTTAAATGAAATACGTCTTAAAGCATGTAAGTCTAACCACCGAACACGATGTTTGCTTCCGGAGACAAAATTGTCTCAGGTTTGCTTCACCTACCATTAGTTCTGAATATCCCAAGCTATTAATCAGATGACAATTGATCACTGGACCCAAAGTACAAATTGTATAATGATCAATAATTGTTCACAAAATAGCACTCTTCATGACTTCATGAGACCTACGTAAGAGCTAACGGCTAAACAACTTCAAAACAGACCTTGTCCGTTTGTCAAAATAGGCAAAACAAACCGAAGAAACGGCCAGAACTCGCAAAACAGACCAGTCTGTTCACAAAACAGTTACTTATCATAAGATCTTTAATAATTAGGAAAAATTAACTCATGATCCATAAATAATTAGAGTCTCAAGCAATTACCTGAATTTCTTTCTCATCTATTTCATAGCAGAGATGATTTTGAAATTGTTCGTCTTCTCTCTAGGATCCACAATCACTATTTTGCAGTTGTGCATTTGGTTGAACCATTGCATAATTCTCTCCTCTCTCTTCCCTCTTCTCTCGATCATTGTCGATGATGATGAGGAATGATGATGATGACCATATGAGGATGATTATGATTATGATGCACGATGACAAATGCAGATGAATGTTATGGATGACGACAAACCACGATGATGATGTTGTTCAGTCCTATATTTTATCTGTAGATCTTTGTGCTATGTCTCCACCACTCACCACGTCTAGATGCAATTTTTTTTAACTGAATATTCAATGTTATTTCAATTTTAATGTGTATTTACTGTTGGTAAATGTGCTGCAAGAAAAAATGAAATGATCGATGATGATGATGGAAATTATAAAGATAAGATAAAGTTTTTTTATGGCGTGGCCTAAGACCACACGGACAAATTTAGTTGTCGGGCTTATGACACATGCATGATGGGTTTGATAGTGCACAACACATTCACTTTGCAATTGCATTATTATAACTTACTACCATGTAAATCAAGTTTAACATAATAAAATAACTCTTTAGGATCACATCTACTCTTTCGTTTAGCAACTGCCCCCTGCCCTCTGCGATGTCCGTCAACTGGCACTTGGGGTACCACTACATTATTTTTAATTAATCCTTATTTATTTCAGATATCATTTAAAGGGAACCTCATTAATATAAACAAATCCATTACGATCCACAGGACGGTATCAACATAGATTGGGAGGTCGTTTTGTCAAGAAAAGGGACAAACCTTTGAAATAGAATTATTCTCCACGTGCGGACCTTATCTATTAGAGTAGGTTCCTGTTTAGCGAGTCGTTTGCACCAGATCGGTAAATGGACTTTGCACAGAGTTCTGTTTTGCCGAGTCTCTTTGGCTGTTTTGAGGTCGATTTTGCCTATACAGGGGGTGAGTCAAAAAGATTTACAACTCGTTTTGTTTTAATTTTTCTACGCAGGGGGCAGCAAGAAATCTACTGAAGATTTTGACTATCACATATAAACAAGATTATTTCACCCTACTAGAAACTTTTGAATTTGATTTTTGAACTTTGCATTGAAAGTTTATGCTAACAGAAGATAGTACCCCATTTTCACTCGTCCACTTAATCACTGTTGTGGAATATGACAAAGAGACTTTGGATGATTCTACACAATTACAAATTTCATTTGGTGTAAACCTTCAAATGTCAAGAAAAATATCAAGAAAAATGTCAAGCTATTTCATTATTCTGAAATCAATAAAAAATTATAGAATATTACACCCAAACTTTGAAGCATTATTTCAATGTATGTTCGAAATTGATCATATATCTTTTCGCGGAAACTTTGAATGCAAATATGTAGGCAATCCTGTGCAATAAAGCTGGTTGGCCCATATTTTTCACCGACGCCTTCATAATCTGATGGGGGGGGGGGCTACTTTGATGATTCAATATTTGAACATTACATTCAACAACGTCTATCCGTCTTTACCTTTGCATCTCAATCCTTTCCTCTCCCTCCCCTCTCTTTTTTACCCCCTCTCTGCTTGTCCTTGTCCCACTTTCCTGCTTTACCGGTAGCTTAAGCTTATTTCCTGATCAGACCCATGGGGGGGAGGGGAACAATGTGTCCCCTTCCCCTGTGACGCCACTGTCATTGACTATTGAGAAATATTTTCAACAACAGTTGGTACGGATTAGGTAATGGTTACTTTAGAAAAAAACAAAGGTAATTAAGCATTTAGATGACATTAACTCAATGGGTTTGCTGCTGTGGACGTGAGGACTTGTACAACCGTGGTCATATGGTTTTTGGCGCTTTCCGTTATTTACCATATCTACAATATGCCGAAAAGGTAAACTTTCGATTTTTTTTTCACCAATGACAGTGGATATAATGAGCTATGTTTTTAGTTCTTAAAAACACCTGAACTTCCTACTTGCTAATATTTTTACATATTTTTCTGAAAATATGTAAATCTGTTTGACTCACCTGTATTGATAACAGACTATTCTGTTTTGAAAGTTTGTTTGGCCGGAAATGGTTCTGTCATTCCTGAAAAAGGACTATATTTCCGGGGGCTGTATTATCAGGAAGTTGGTTTCATCAGTTCTTAAAACGACATTCCTAACGTAACGCCCGGAACCTGAAAATGACCCCCTTTCTTTCTTTGTGTTCACAGTTGCACTGTATATCATTTACCATAAATTTTCGTTGTGAAAAGTCACTTACCATGGGCAGATGGAGGGCGCATGATTTACCCGTATTTCTTGTGACCAACTGGTTTATAGGTCTAATGGTTTAGGTCTATGCCTCTGACGCCCGTAGACAGGTACCTCCCAGGTCATAACTAACTAGTTTCCTGCCACATTTTCACTACTGTTTTTGTGTTGCTAACTATTATTGTTTACATGCCTATTCATATCTCTCTCCTATAGAGACTGTTTTTGTGTTTTAACAACAAAACACACCAAACCCCACACCCACCCACACATACGAACCCCCCAACCCCCGTGCAACGCACCCCACACACACCACACAACATTAATATATAATGAAACAGCACAATGAGCAGCTAGAATTCCTAATTTCATTTCTAACTACCTGGCAAAAAACTGAATAGTAAGCTGTTTGTACTTTTTGGAAATAACGTCCAAAAATGCAATCTTCATGTTTGTTCCGTATGACCATCAAGCCAAAGACTTGTAGCAAGACTAAGTTCATGTTATATTATGATAGATTCATGTCAATATTTTTGATTATCTGTCTTATTCCTTTAAACAAGGCTAATTATCCAAAATTAACCTAATATAAAATAGCGACACCTCTAGCCGATAGCCGCGGACTGACATTACCTGAGCTTTGCGCGTTTGTTTTTCCACTGCGGTAAAGCTCTGGACACCATAGACTATGGTGCAGGTGACACAAGTCAATTGTACAGTTTTGAAAGCTTATATGGTAATCGAAATTTTTGCCGCCCCTTTTATATCCATTTTTCCAGTATACTCCATTTTTCCTCCTCTTTCTGAATTCTGAATCAAATTAGGGCCCTTACGTGAACCATATCTTTTCAATCCGCCAATTTTCTTGAAATCCCTTTACTTATTCTGTTATGGCGAATTTTGAAAGTAAATCTCTCCCCTTTCTCCCTCCCCTCTACTGTATACCTCGCGGATAGCAAACCAATAGAATACTGACTTATTTGGAAAGCTTTATTGGTAGTCAAAATGTTACCTTGCTCCCCTTTTTTATCCCTGTTTCTGTATCCCATCGTCCTGCTGTCCGCGATTGTACAGTAAGGGGATCGAGAAAGGGGTGCGGATTTGTACTTTAAATTCGCCATCGACAGTACAGAAATGTTTGATGGCATTTAGTAAAAACCGCAAAACCGCAGCCCCTTTCTCTGTTTCACTTCACCATGTTTACCTTCACTCCCTTCGGATCTCGACTGCATATCATGTTTTTTTGTTTGTTTGCTTTTAAATTTTCCCTATCGAATTTTCTCTTTGACACAAAAAATTAGCCATCATTTTTTTTTCTTTTTCCGCTTTCTGAATTCCGAATCAATAGGATAATCTCGCATTTGGGGAACCATTATAGGCTGGTCAATATTTTATACGCTCCCTTTTCACATATTATCATCTCACACTTGGGGAACCATTATAGGCTGGTCAATATTTATAACGCTCCACCGTTTTCTCACTTCTCCTCACCTTTCTTATTCTGTTGAATCTCTGGTGAATATAAAGGAAATCTCATCCCTTTCTCGGCTCCCCTTTACATGTACACCTCCTTATTTATTCTGTTGATGGCGAATTTAAAGTAAGAAAATCACAGACTGCCGATACCATACTAGTTGATGTTTGTTTGTTTTGCTTTTGTTTTGGTTTCTGTTTTTTGTATTTCATTGCTTTCGGTACCAATTTCTGACAACAAATTAGTTTTTTAACTCTCATTTCTTCATCCCTCTTTTCTGACTTCTGTATCACATAAGATACCCTCTCATTTAGTGAAACCACATAGGCTCGTCAATATTTATTCTCTCCATTTCTCGCACCACCCCTTTCCTTCTTCTGTTGATATCGAATTTAAAGTAAAATCCCATCTTCCCTTTCTCGCTCCCCTTTTACTGCAACAATTCGCGATAGCAGACCGATATAACATGCACTGTCCTGAAAGCCCATTGACCACTGCTTCGTGAATGAATGTTGGTGGTCAATGAAGCTAATCATACGAATGCATAATACGGATAAAAGGTAATTTAGTCCATTTTCTACAACAAGGGAAAGTAGACATCGATATAACTCTAGTGGCATTTTAATTACCTTTTTAAAGGAGAACTTCGTGATTTTAACTACAATTTGCTAGATCTTATATGGCAAAATTGGGAAGTACCCAACAACAACATATTCAAGTTAAAAAAAATGCATCCACTGTTAAAAAAGTTTCAGTAAAATTACGGAAATTTCTGCCAGCAGTATTTCCAGTCATTTTTAGGGTAAATTTACTGAAATTTCTGTCAATTAACGGAAATTTGACAGTAATTTTACAGAAATTTGTCTCATATTATGGAAAAAATGTGTATTTTAACAGAATTTTTCCGTAATTTAAATTTACGGAACCAAAAAAAAAGTCCGGAAATATTGCTGCCAGAAATTTTTGAAATATTTCCGTAAATTAACATTTTTTATGTTTTTTGTTTTTTATTTTTATTGTTTTTGTAAAACAGATTTTCCGTAAATTTACGGAAAATCTGTTTTCTTAATTTACGGAAATTTTTAACAGTCCTTTCAGACTGAATAAATGTAGTGTTTTTTAAAGTAAGCATATATAAAGTGTGAACAAGACTAAAAAGTAGGTATTAAATTCTCCATTTGGTAAAAATATGGAAAATATGAGTTACTTTATGAAGCCGTTTAGTCATTACCCATAGCAAAATATAGACAAGTTTCCGGAGCTATTCGGATACTGTCCCAGACGGTATCAGTATTTTTTACATGCAAATTAGTTAATGGGACGTGTACCAGAACAGGGTTTTGGGAGCTAGCCTTTCAGGTAGGTATCGGAACATGGCCTCCAGAACCCTGATTTTGGAACCTGTTCCGAAACCTCAATTCTGGGAGCTTCAATTGAATGTGACAGTGGTTTCGGTTTAGAACCGGAAACTTAAGTTTCGGAAACCTGGTTTTGGAACATGTCCCAAAACATCAATTTCGGGGCATCAAAAAAGGTTTCGGGTTAGTACCGGATACTGTCCCGGACGGTATCCGCATTTTTCACATGCAAATTAGCTAATGTCCCAGAACGTATGTTTTAGGACATGTGCCAGAACAGGGTTTTGGGAGATAGCCTTTATGATGTTTGGGAGTCTTCTGGGTGCTTAGTTCCCACTTCTGACTTTGTGGATACCAGTATTTTTGAAGCCTTCTGGACACCTAGCTGCCGCTTTCAAGATTGCGGAACCCACCTTGTTTGATAGCGGGAGTGTTCTGGGTGTTCAGCTCCCACGTCTGAGTTAGTAGATACCAGAATTTTAAAAGCGGGACCTTTTCGGGAGCCTAGTTCCCACTTATTAATTAGTGGAACATAGCATCCGGAGGGTATCCATAAGAGAGTCTTGCGGATACCTTCCGGGAAAAGATCCACTACCAAACGTAGTATCGAAGGACTCATGCTAGCGGGAGCTAGCGGATGCCTTTAAAAAAGGTACCAAAAATAGGTTCGGGTCGCTAACGGGGTAGTTGCGGATCAGGATCCGAAACCTTTACTTTTTGCTATGGGTAATGGACGCCAAATTTAAACAGGGATTAAAAATTATAGCGATACACAGGAAGAGACACCTGCGTTTCTTCAGAACAAAATCCTGAAATTTCTTCTGCAAATGAGAAAATCTGCAAGTGAGATTTATGTGAACCTATGTTACCATGGGAGGTTTCAGATGTAACAAACTGCATCACTTGCGGTGAAAGTTTTTTTAGGTTGATGTTGTCGATCAGGAGTGCACCTTTAAGTCATGTTGCTGTTTTAGTTTCCGTCCCCATTTCCATCCAGGTTTACCACCTACCAATAGTTGTATGTACCACCACTCCCTATAGAGAGCATAGCAACAGAAGCAACCCTTTTCTTGTGATGATAATCTCACAAAAGTACCATTCTCCAGATAATTTGGCCCACATTCAATTTTGGTCATGTATGCATACCGGACGTTTGATGTTCACAAACGTTATCAAACGTTACACTACAAAGAAGTCACAAACGTTACAAAGTTACACAAAAGAACATCCATAAAAAGATAAGCAATGTGGATTTTTATACCGAGGAGTGTGATGATAGTGCAAATAAATAGTCCCATCATCTGAAAAGTGAGAATATTGAAAAGCAATAAACACTTCCAGACTTTTGAGTTGAGGTCATGTGGAGCAGGAACACAGTTTCGTGCGATGTCACAAACGGTAACGGACCGTACATGCGCTAGGCCTTGAACTTGACAAGGCTTCTACTTTTTAAGCGCGTGTTGCCTGACCGTATCAGCAGTTTTATACCAACCAGGAATTGTTGATTGCTATATAATTCAGGAATGCAGCCATTAAAAGTTAAATTCCCCTGATTTGGTTCCCGGGTTTTGGTCACAAACGTGAAAGAAGGAATGGCCCACCGTGTTGGCAAACTTGCTAAGAGTCACAATGGTAAAAAATGAGGGATTTTAGCACAATTTCCAATAATGGCTGAAATATTTACAGTCGATTCACCGGAATCAGCAGGTTTTAAACAAAAGTAAAGTAATCAAGTCCCTTGCAGTAACTGAACAGGAGCGGAGCCACCCATTTTTACATCCATATCACAAAAAGGTAGCCATTTAGTTTCATGGAATATCAACAATAGAGCGTCAAAAATAAGGATTACGCAGATTGGAAATTGGCGCCCCAACATTTGAAATTGTTTTTCTCTTGAAAAACATCAACAACAAAAATGTATTGCCATTTTCTTGCAATGGCGTAGCCATCTATTAGAAGCACCATTAAGGGCCCAAGAAATTGTTGGCTTCTACTCTCTGATCATATGTTGCGTAAGTTGACAACAATGAAATAATATCACTTTTAAACATTATCTTTTGGCTACACTGAACTTGATAAATTAAGTATTACAAGGGTTTATTAATGTGATCTTTCATTTTTCTGGTGATAGCAAAAAAAAGAATTTTAGTTGCTGATCATTGGATATTCTCAAAAGTTTGAAATTAATTGGATCAGCTCTAGGTTTAATATCAGAATTCTGTTTCCCTTGGTTCCACGTGGCGAACGGAGGGATGATTAGTTGCGGTCCATGTATTATAGAGTGCAAGACCTATAACAGTACGTTTTGAAAAGAGCTAGTGCGGTGTAACCCTAGCGTCCCATGTGGTTCTTTCTGTGGAATTCATTATATTAAGCCAATTGGTCTATTGGAATATCCTGGCATTGCCAAATTGAAATAAAATTCAAAGCCCCAAAATAATGATGTGGGGAAATCCACTGTGCAGGTTTATGAGAACTTGTGAGCATGATTTGATGTGGGATTTTGCTTTGTATGAGAGACACAAGGGGTACTTTTCAAACCCATGCAGATCATATAGATGTATAAGAAATAAAGTTTTGGTGCTAGCCGGGGAGGGGGGGCCGGGAGTGGGGGTCCTGGTGGTTGGAATGCATGTTACAATGCTCTTCAATACACTTCCCCCATTTCCTCACTAGAGTTGATTATTTACGTGTACAGATATGAATATTTACTGCACTGCTTGTAAAAAAACAAAACAGAAGTATCCTGACAAGCAATTAAGTTTTCTTGTAATCTTTATTTAGACAGATAGTTCACAACTAATGTAACCAGTTTAAAGAAGCTGAAGGCAATGAAAACATGATGTCTATATGGGTTTATTCTGTGAAATGATTTTTTCTTCGTGGGTCTCAAAGAAGTGTTCAGGTTCTGCGCCTTATATGTCATATAAAAATGGTACCTTCAGGAGACAAATTGGTGTTAAATATATCTAAGGAGACATTGTCAGTGGAAGACAATTTTTGAATTATCAAGCCCAAATTATATGGATTCATAGAAAATAAAAAGCCATACAAAAAATTTTCAAACTGTCTGACCATGAGCTATTTAAAATTACATGGCACGTGAATTCTAGATTGAAAACACTGGTTTTATTAGCCCGTGTCCGATTTCATTGTTAATCCGGTGATCTCATCAACCTGAACTCTGCATGTCTGCTTGCGGGATTCAAATAAATTGGTACCTCAAAAAAAAAAAAGTCCACACTGGTTGGAGGGGTCATTAACTTTAAATCTGTATCTATGTTTTCATGCATTTTTCAGGAATTTCTAAGTACATTTTGAGATCTCATTTTGCTCCCAAAGGCTTTAAATCATCCAAGATTGCTAAAGGTTTATGAAAAATGATTGCAGTTTATAAAGTTGCAAATTTAAACCATTACGCGAGGTGAAGTGAAATCCCATAGGAAACACACATGCCCGTTAATTGTCCCCTAATCGATCGTTGCATGGTGACTGAACAACAGGGCGGGCTATTCAACATTGAAGACCCCGCATGCGACAGGATACTGACACAATTGGGATTTCACCTCGCGTAATGGTTTAAATTTTGCAAATTTTAAAAGTGCATCAATTTTTCATAAACCGTTGTCATTCATCATAAGTCCATACATAGATACGCAGGATACGATGACCACATTTAAAGTTATACTCCCCCAATGAGTGTTTTTTGGACTTTCTTTTTTTGAGGTGTTTATTTGTTATTAATCAATATGCTTTTTGATGAATTATATTCGTCTGACTTGCTTAGTACTGTGATAACCACAAAGTATATCAGAGCACCCATCAGATAGATATACTCGCCGGGTATAAACCTTATTAGCCATGGGGAGAGGTCTGGATATTTTTGTCAATGTGCCGTAAACAAGAAATGCAAACACGTGTAGTGTGACATGATCTTACACCGCAAACGATGAGGGACAACGCATGTACTGCACGAGGCAAACAGTACTTCCTCGTGGTGAGACAAAACTACAGCTTTGAGTATTGGTTTAGAATTTACTATCTTAGAACTTCCACAGGCGTGTGAAATGCATTTTCGAATTTTTACAGAACCCCCTAAACATCTACATGCAGGATATGCCCCTCCAGGTTCTCCAATTTACTTCTGTGAAGATGACATTGTTTAATTGTTCAAAAAGAAGTCAGTGCACACATTACTGGGGCAGTGGCAAGTGCTCCTTGACAAACTTGAACTGGCAATTAACCTTCAGTAATTTTCCAATACATTTTTTGAACTGATTGTCACAGTCTATAGCAACTGGAATACAGACATACAAAAATAACTGCAACACACAAGAATCAAAACTTGATTCTCACCAAAGAGATTGACAAATATCAGTTGATTCATATACATTTTTCAGTGTAGAATCTTTGCCTGAATTGATTTTGTAGTCCCACCCAATTTCCAGCCGTGGAATAAACAGATGAGCTTCACTGGTTCGATCAACCCATCGTGGGGGAAGTGCACCATGTAAGAAGTTGCTAGGGGACTAAAGGTGGGCTCCCCAATTTAATCATCTCATTTTCTTGCTCAGACTACCCAATGCAACCCATTAAACATACCTGTGGAGTCCCAGTTGCAATAAAGCAGTGGCTTTTTTTAAAGGCATTCATGTGATTAATACAGCCCCATTGAATACTGTGCTTTGTTTTCATGTGGTAACGAAAACAAAGGCATCACTCATAACTTCCTTTGTTGACAAAATCCAGCTGTAAAATTTCACACACAGTAATAACTAGAAAAATAAAATGATTCTAATGATACCAAACTCTGTATCACTTCCGGAAAAAAAATTGGGGGATGATGTTATCAACTGGGGGATGATGTTATCAACTGGGGGAATCCTCCTTTAAGAGCTGTCATAGAGTCTACGCTTTCTATGGAATAAAGGGTGACGTCTGGCCATCTCATACTTAATCCGCTAGTAACTTCTTACATGGTTCATTTACCCATCTGTACCTGATAGAGTGATATGCATGATCACATGGTACCCCAATTTGAGGGATAAATGCAGTAAATAACTTCTAACACTGCACCAGAAAGTGGCAAACCTAGAATATGCCCAGCTACTAATCTATATCTACAGTGTCCAAAACAAATTAAATGTAGATTTTTGGCCGTATTGTAAAATAGGCTCCAATGTTCAGCATTTAAGAGAACAGTATGGCTGAGTGTCATCCCAATTTCGATTTTGTATCTTTCAGATTTCTGTATTTTTAATGCGAGAAACAAGTGTGTCAGACGGTGAATTTTCTAATTCTGCACAAACAAGTCTTACTTAATTGTATCTAGTACCTGCTTGAAACATTGTTTGAGATGTTATAGCCCTGATTACTAAAATATGATATGTGGATTCTGTCGTAGGAGGGATTTCAAGATCAGCTGACATAATTTTCATAATTTTAATTTGAAATAGGTCGTCCGATAATGAAGGTTGTACTCATGGGTGGCTGAACTAACGATACTGACATTTTAAATGAAATTAGTAACACAGTAATAAATTCTTTGGAAGCCCTATTTAGAACAATATCATTCCACCTGGTCCATTGTGAGTGGTGTGTGTATGTGAGTTTGGGGGATGGCGCGTGTGGATGGAGTGTGTGGGTGTGTGATGGGGGTGGGCAGCACTATCAGGGATCCAAAACCTGCCATGATCCACCCTGTCTGTTGTGAGTGAGTGGGTGTGGATGTGTGGGTAGGTAGGGTTGGTGTGGCTGCTAAAGTGTGTGGTGTAATATTATATTATGTGATATAAAGGGAATCCACAACTTTTTTTACCTGCCAGTCTTTACCATCTATTTTAAGTGGTAAGTGTGTTATGTGTGTGGCTGGGTGTGGCTGCTATGTGGGGTAGCATGTGTGTGTGGGGGTTGAGTATGTGTGTGTGGTGGTTGGGTGTGTGAGGCAGCATGATGGGGGTGTGTCTGTGTGAATGGGTGAGGTGTGATTGGGTAGGTTGGTGTGGTTGTGTATGTGGGTAAGTGTGTGTGAGGTAGTGTGTGTGAATGTATGAACTTGATCCACTGCACCTACCAGCAACCAATTGCCTCCCTGCAGGTTTGAAGTTAACAGGTCAAAGGAATTAAGATAAATTGGCAAAATAGATGCAGAATGAAGCAAGTGGCAAGCAAAAATGAACAAAAATATTGAGACTGTCAGAACCAGTGACCTCAAGTGACCCTTATTAACCTTTGACCTCAACTATTGTATCCCCGATTGTTAAGCCCCCTTGGCACAACATATAATCATACCAGGTATGAACTTGATCCAACTTTGCCATTGAAAAGATACACTCGATTAAAAAGTGTCAACCAAAGTTCAACCAAAAGTAGGTACTAAGTTGACCGATACACACAGACGCCACCACCACAACACACACACACACGGATCAGATGCCATAAGGATCTTACCGATTAAATCGGACGCCTAACATCGCCAGTCCCTTTTTTTTTTGAACACCAGATACAATCTACATAAACACTCAATAACACTGCATTTTTTTATGCATTGTGTGTAAAAAATGTTTTCCTTCCCATGATGCTTTGCTCTGGCAATACAGTGGGATGCACTGATGTAACATGGCTATGTGCAAATAAACCTCAATTAAAATGAAGCTTGTGCCACTGCAGTTTGGCATGGGTTGTATTGGGAGGAGCAAGAAATCATGGAAATCACGAGCCCTCTTGGTACAAAAGGTATAATTCCATTTGGCAACAATTAGCAGTCCTGACCCAAGTCAAGCAACACTTTGTAATGTCTTATATATATTTCCTAGGCTACTGAATTTTATTCTTTTCAGGTGGTTGATAACAAGCACAACGATGGCATGGTCTGCACTCAAGCATATCCATGATTTGTTTACGACTTTTGTTAGTGACTACCAAAACTAATTTCTAAACTAATTAGTGCAAAAAACGGGAATGTTCCCATTTCTCTGTAGTTTTTTGATACAATTTATTCTCTCAAAAATGTATTTTCACAACTATGCCTGTAAACGGGGCTAGTTATTCCGCTTAGTCTTCTTACCGTAGTCGTGCAATGACTAAGGTCCTGTATTTGAGCTGTTTTCTTTCTTTCATTCTTTTCCATGCTGCTTAAAATCCTACTAGTGCCAAACGCTTGGGCTGATTACAACCAAACTTGCTACACAAGAACCGTCCGGCCCAAGCTTCATATGGGATGTACATACATTTCGGGTCAAAGTCACGTGGACCGGAACAGCCGCCATTCTGTAAAAATCTTTAAAATACTACATGTCCTACAGACAAAAATCTATAGTACCACCAAATTTAGTCAAAACAATTCCTAGACCACCCATATGGATTGCACACCAATAGGGGTCTGGGCTCCCCTGGCGACCCTCTGGGGTCAAAAATGTGAAAAATCTCTATGACTACCAAACTTAAACTATGTGCCGTACAACTTGTTCAGATAATACCTGATGCAAGTTTTTTATGAGGATGACCGTGCATGAGGTCAAAGGTCATCGAGGTCAAATTGTGTTAAACTATGCGTGCTACTGTTACTAACTTGGACCTCAGAAGATCCCTGATGCAGGTTTATGATGAGTTGGCAAACTATGCACTGTGGTTTAAGAATCTCTGATGCAAGTTTCAGTCTCTGCAGTACACCGAGTTAAGGTATATTTGTCTACAAACACAATTCCCCGACTTCGGTTGGTCGTCTTTGACAACAAATAGGCTCTAATAGTTCTCCGTTTTCTCTAGACCATTGCTTTTTCAGCTGCTTCTAGCCAAGCGCTGGGCTGAGTTTTGACGAAACTTCATCAAGAACGCACTGACCCACGCTTCACCAGGGGTGTACACAATTTGCAAACCTTTGACCTCTCTTAGGGGTCATTAGAGGTCAAAAACTAAAATCGACCAAAGCCAAGCCGCCTTCTCCTACATATTACCCCCCCTGTGCGTTCGGGGTTTAGAATTGGCGCGATGTGTTTCCCTGCATTCTAAAAGGCTACTAATGGGGCCTCCCTGCGGGTTCGGGGTAAGAATTGGGCCCGATGTGTTCCCCTGCATGTCCTAAAGGTCGACTAAAAGGGGCAACTCGTCTGTTATTTGAACGACGGTTGTCTTAAATTTTCGGATATATTATAAAATGGTAATGATTTCGACTTGTGTAGAATGTAGATTAATGATGTTCTGTTGTATTACTCGTTTACATACATGTAGCTTACAATCAATTAACATGAAAAACAAACATTTATCAATAACATTGTCATATGTAAGACCGACCTATTTATGTTTTTTTGTATATTAAATAGTAGCATGTAGTTTCTACTGATAATTGTGTGATGTAAGTTAAAATCGATCATTTTTGGGGCATAATGCCCAGTGTATTGGAAGATTGGATCCATTTATAAAATGTGAGACAATCTATTTGGTCTGTAAGGGGATCTCATGTTTGCATGTTCTTATTGTGATTGTCGATTATCTGTATTTGAAATTGAAGTTTTTTGCTTGGTAACCTGGATGAAATGATGCCCTTTGTCATCGGGCTATGATGTGGTCTAGCTATACATTTTAATCAGTTATCAATCTTTTGAACTTGTTTTTATTGATGCATGTTTGCTAAGTGATCTCTTCTTTTGCAATTAGTTTGGTTTATTTTGGTGTTAGTACATGATAGGTGATGCTCTGTTCATCACTGCTGATTTGTATCCTTTTGTAATTGTTTAATTGTAATTGAATTGAAAGGAAGTTTTTAATATTGCAATTGTTTTTTATATTTTAAGGTTTTTCTTTTTTTAAATTTAATAGAATTATACGATATGACACAATTGTGTTGAGTTGTCGTAACTTTTAATACTCACTCACCACTTCTCCTACAAGATTAGGTGCCCTGACAACGAAACTTGTCACATGTGGGCATTGCCCCTCTGCCCAGCCAACATTCCCAGTTGGGGTCCCATGTGGGTAAAATACGGTTTTAGGTTGGCACGTCATGAGGGCCCAACATGGGCAAAATATCTGTTCTTGGCCCCCTGTGGGCCTACTTGGGTTTTGCCACCGGGCCTCAAGTGTAGTGGCCCCATGTGGGGTTTGCCCAGTTGTTGCAGGTGGGTATTACCAATGACAACAAGGGTACAATGTGTGTTCCCTCAAAGGTTATCACTTTCTGGGGTTTTTATGGGCTCACCCAAGTTATACCCAAACAGGTCCAATGTGGGGCCCAACTGGGGGTTTCATGGGTAAAGATGGCCAAATCAAAATTGATGTTATTGCCACCTCTCTGCAGATGGAACATATTATTAAGGTCCAAGGTCTGATCACAAATATCCTCATTCCCAGGGAACCAGATTTTTACCAAGTGGTCAAAATTTTGGTATCAGAAAAAGCTATTTTTCATCATTTACCGAGAATCTTAGGGCTCAAGAGTTTGGGGTTTGATGTTAACCAAGTAAAATATGCCCATTTTGGTCAACTTGATAATTTCCTTTTAACACAGACTCTATAGGGATTACCAAAATCACGTTTTAGCCCACTTCAAAACGGGTTAACATATCGGCGCGAAACTTTTGGCTGAGGCCAGTCTATCATATGAAAAATTTAGACTTAAATCTGTTCATATCCCCGCTTTAAATCAATACGTGCATATTTATGCCAATACAGCAACAATCCATTGCAGCCATTAACAAAGGCTGTGAGTTGATTTAAAGGACAAGCTTGAAATGCCTGAATCTGGTATCTCCAATTCATCCAAGCTGAAGTTCTTTAGAGCCTCTTTAGAGAGAGTATCCCCTGGTATCTGGATCGTAGACTGATCCACAGATAAAGAGCTACAGGATAGACGTGATGGCACCTACACCAGACTCCTTATGTGAGTACAAAACATCCTGGTGTGAGCACAGACCAAAGCACAGATGAGATATCTCTGTTGCCCAACGCCCGAGTAATATTTGCCGGTCACTCAGACATCACTTGTTGAGGTTACTGTGCCCAAACGGGTCATCGTCCCTTTAACTATATGGATGCTATGCTCTAGACATCCAGCAGGATCCCCACCTGACTCCCAACGTAAGCATAACAGCACATTTTTGGAAAAGCAACCCCCAATTTTTCAAAATATTTTTGTCACAGTTCCGTGGTCTGGGCAGACTAACACTTGCGAACGCGAATTGCTCAAAGTGTATTATCATAAAATAAGAGATTTTGTAATTAGAATTGGATCCCAGATTGTCTAACGGCTATAGCTGGAACTACTAAGTTTATGGCCCTCCATGCTGAAATAGGTCCCACCTCAGAAAATTACCACCCTCTAACTTGCCACTTTCCTAACCAATAAAACGATAGGCATAGACACGTACATGCACTATTCCCAGCTTTCATATTGGAAGGCAGTTTCCCAGCAGCGTTAAATTATTATCGGAAATCCCCGCTATGAATTATTCATTACAAAATTCCTATCGTTTGGCGACATTATACATTTTCGAGCTTACCAAAAAATTCACAGGTAGTTTACTACCAGTTACCACTGCAACCGTGTAAAAATCTCAATCTTCAAAAATAAAAAATTTGCTTTTGCTTTAGATGGACAGGCCACATGGTGAATATCATCTCGGCTGCAGTCCGCTGAGATGATAGGATTGGAAAATGTCAATTGTCCTCCGCGTACTGCGTGCGCTCCCACAGTACTGATTTTATTTTCTCATTGGATAATTAAAGAATAAAGATAGCATTTCTCTTGCTTTGGCAACAACATCTATAAAGGGCAGTCCAATATTTGAATGGTGGCTGGATGCTGCTGCAGACGGGGATCACTAGCGATATAAGACAAACAAATCCTATCTTTTTATCTCGTTGTCGTAAGAATTATTTTTTCCTTAAGTAATAGCGAAGACAAACTCCCACTGTCAAAATGAACCAGCAGAGTTCCATACTCTCTGCTTGCACTACGTAACTGTTACCAAACGGAAACCCTACGTGAATATGGACGTTTAATATAGTCTCATGTTAGATAGGCAACAATAATATTGCCTGTTGCATCTATCCATCCAATGATTGGTTTTTTGGTTTGCTTGTCCATGCACTTCTGCAGAACTTGTGCATTAGATGCATTAAAATCTCTCAGCGCCACAGGCATCTGTCCCAATAAATGTGGGCAGTTATTAATCCTGCAATTTATACCACATACATAGACTTCTGTTCCATGATTGTTACATTGAATAGTTTTGCCTCTCATTAACAGTCACCTCATTTGACAAAAAACATCAAATAATCGTACTTCCCAACTCAGGGCAAGGTGATATAACCCGTGGCATGCCCATCATAATTCAAATAAAGAGATGTTCATTTCAGTTTACAAATACAACCGGATCAATGAACATAAAATCAATGTATTTGGTATATAAATTAATATTGGTCTTTATCAGGTAACAGGTGTAGATTGTAACTTCCTCCTTAGCTCTCTAGCAATCAAATTTCCTCTCAGTTTGCTATTATGTGAACGAATTAAAGTTGGCTGTAGTAATTTGGAATCATCCGCTGAGAGAGCTGGCATATTCGCATGACTTGTAGCATGTTTATATATTCAGAATTCAGAGGGCGATAGGTTTTTGCAAAGTAGGGTAACCCTGGAGTAACATTAACACCATTAGATCCTCAGACACAGGTCAAATGTGTTAATTTCAAGGCATCCTCAGAATTTATGGTTTGCATTAGGCCTTCTACTGGCGTACCTGAAATTTATCCACCTGAGGGCATGGTTGTTGTTTACCAATGGGGGGATCATACATGTAGATGGGTGACTACGAAATTGGGTCCCTCGTCCTGTCATGCATGTTTATTTCTGGGACATCAAAGAATCCATCCTGGATTAAGAATGGACTTAACACCAATGAACGGATAAGGGCCCACTTTTTTAGCCACATCTATGATCCCTTTCAGTCAACCCACGTCCCTGGCTTGCCAGTAAGAAACAGATCACCATCAATCGTGAGGTTGTCTTTTGACCATGATAGGAGAAACCCATATCTAAAGAATCTTCCTGAACTTAAACAGACACACCCCAAGTGCTTCAGCATTTACTCTCATCATTTATTTTTTCACACTGACAACAGTGTTTTGACATTTTTCATTGTTTTTTTGAAAAGCAGGCATCCTGCTCATGGGGCGGAAAAATGCAAAATGTCCTGGGAATTTAAAAACCTTGTTTAAATTTCAAGTGGGTGGGTCATTCCAGCCAAACACCAAGATGTGGAACCCACCCTCTTAGATTTTGTTCAAATTGCATTCAAAAGAGGTACATTTTATGGTGCTACAGAGGAGGTCAAAAGAAAACTAGAATTTCCGCGGTTCTCCCCTTTCGCCAGCTCGTATAATTCAAGAAGAAAGCTGTGGGCGCCTCATGACCTTTGACCCGGGCACTGACCTTGACTCACACATATGAGGGATCGCATGGTGCACACTAGACAAAAGTTTTGGTTCCAATTGAACCTTCAACTTTTCAATTTCGCATCAATTTTAACATGTTTAGCCCATTTTTCACTTGACGCTCAACATGACCGTTGAACCTTTCACAATGACCGTTGACCTCATCAACATATGAAACGATCCTTGTGCACCTATGACAAAAGTTTGGTTTCCTTGAAAGTTAAACGTTTCATTGAGGTCAATTTAAAAAAAACGTAACAATTTTTGACACACACATCCACACAACCACATCCACACGCACAATGGATTGCTAAGGGTCCTGCCAGCTATAGCTGGCGGCCCACATAAAGTCAAATTCCATTCCGAAGTTATGGTCCAAGTTTAAACGGCTCTGCCTAAAAGAGCTTTTACAGAGGACCGATGAAGCAGCATTTTTGGTTGCATTTGCTCAGTAATGTAACAATTGAGATCTCTTTTCCATGTTCTCTTGTGACTACTAACTAACCAGGTCTAACAAGTCTACTGGAGAATAAAATAATTTTTTGTGTTTCATTAAAATTTTATGGGGTCAAAAGTGGCCCCTTGAACTGGTGGAATTGATTTTTGTAGGGGCCTACAAAATATATTTCGTGTAATTAAAAAACTTTAAATTTTTTATATAATCATTTGCCACTTTGTTGGCACATAGACAAAACAAGTAGAATTGTCTGAAGTCCAATAGTAAAAATAGGCTCTCAAATAGTTGCCCATCTCAAAATGGCCTCCAATGGGACCACACATAGAATGCGCTAACTTGATATATGCGTACACCTGATATGAAGTATCTAACATTGAAAAAAACATTAGCATACACTTAACAATCATTGTGATATCAGTTTTGTCACAATGATTGTTATAGTATAATGCTTAAATTTTAAATGTGGGGATTTTGCATATCAGGTGTATGCATCAGCTATTTGTATTCCAATTTAGTCTATTTTGCAGGACTTGGCAACTATTTGTTGGGCCTATTTTTAGTAGGAGACCAAACCATTTCTAATGTGTTTTTGTTATGTTGGCAACTATGAATTATAATATAAATACATTAAAGCTTTTTTTTTTTTTTTTTTTTTCTTTTTTTTTTTTCTAGTAATTAAAAACATTTTATAGGCCGCAAAATCAATGCCAGCTAATTCAAGGGGGCAATATTACCCCCCCATAAATTTAATGAAAACTAAAAATTTCTTTTTCTTCCAGAAGACTTGTGAGGCCTAGGAATTAGTAGTCACAAGAAAAATGACTATCTCACATTGGTTTAAATTTTTTTTTAACTGAGAAAACCGACCACCGAAGACACTACATCAAATCATGGTCTTCTGAAAAAGGCTCACTGTTGGGCCTAGTCAAACTTTTGGAGCGCCCTGACTTTGAAACGAAAATGGAATTTGAATTTTCCTTTTGACCTCCTCTGTAGCACCATAAAATGTCCTTTTGACAGCAATTTGAACAAATCGTAGGGGTTAATTCCACAACCTGCTTTGGCATGGAATGACCCTAAGTGTTCCCTTCCTCAACTTTCTTTCGTGAATAATATTTACACATAACTGTAAACATTGATAAACTTATTATCCTACCCATGGAGCCTATGCACCTTGAAACTCCGCATTTATTAAAGTGTAATGACCCACGCATAATGCATATAACAAATGACCAAGAAAGAACGCAACACAACTTTCTTTTGAATGTATGCTTAAATGATTGATTAACCCTAACAACTCAATATGTGCACGTACTCCGTGTAAATAAAAGTTTCACATAACCTTCTCCTTGTTCCATAAGGGGTGCGACTGCTGCCATGTAATCAGCTAATCCTTAATTTGTCGCCTCTGCCATCTGGTTTATCACTTTCTTTTTAATGGGGCATGCATTAAACAGCACTGTGAACCATAACTTAATATGGTGCACTACATGTATGCAAAGGTTCACATAACCTTGTTCACATAGGGGTGCTGCTATGTAACAGCTATACTCTGTTCTCCCTTAAGTTTGGGGCGATGTCCTGCTTGTTAGTTTCCAACCCGCACGCGTCGACTAGTAATGCAGCATTTACCGGCACGTGAACAAAGGCGACACAAAAATGCTGAGCGATGCAGATTGCGCCATGACCTCACCCCCTAACGCGAGATCGCACATAAGTGTATAATCTTCATTGTCCCATGCTGTCCATTTGATTGTTACAAAGCTCTTTTTAATGGCATGCATTAAACAACCAATGAACAAGTAAGCTCAATATGGTACCCACGTTTATGCAAAGGTTCAACATAACCTTCCTTGTTCACATAGGGTCTGCAATCAGCTGATCTTCATCATTGGTCACCTGCTGCCATCGGACAACAACACAATATGGTGCACTATGTGTATTCAAAGGTTCACATACCCTTCCTTGTTCACATAGGGGTGCTCTGCCATGAAACAAACCTTGTTTTAATTTAATACCAATCAATGTAACACATGACCAGAAAGAACCAACAACTTTCTTTTAGAAAGTTATGCAATTACAAAAATCACTGATTAACCATAACAACTCAATATGGTGGCACTACGTTTATATAAAAAGGTTCACATAACCATCCTTGTTCACATAAGGGTGGCACTGCTGCCATGTAATATCGGATAATCTTAATTGTCGCCTTCTGCCATCTGGGTTATCACTTTCTTTTTAATGCAGCTTAAACAGCAACTATGAACCATAACTAATTGGGTGCACTACATGTAGCACAAGGTTCACATACCTTCCTTGTTCACATTAGGGTGCTGCTATGTAATCAGTATCTCTGTCGATCGGAGTTTGGGCGATGTCGCTGCTTGTTAGCTGTCTCAACCGCACACGTCGACTTGGGAATTGAAGCATTTACGCACGCGCACAAAGGCGGCACAAAATGCTTGAGCGAATGCAGAGTCGCGCCTTGACCTCGCCCTCTAAACCCGAGATCGAACATGTATAATTCTTCATTGTCACCTCTGTAATTTGATGTTTTCACTTTCTTTTTAATGCATGCATTACGACCATTGTGAACAATAACTCATATGGTACAACTAGTGGTTTGCAAAGGTTCACTAACCTTCCTTGTTCACATGGGGTATGCATCACTAATCTCCATTGTCACCTGCTCAGAGGGGGAGGGGGTCTTCGAAAATCTACTCAGGTGCACCAGTCACAGGTGCATGTACTTTCTTTCTGGCATGTAACGTTGTTTACCTGCAATGCATGTGCAATTAAATTTAAACTTTGTGAATCCAAAATATATGTATTTTTAGCTAAGTTATTTCATAGAAAGTGCATGCTGGAATGACAAATTTTAGCAACTGTCAATAGTGTCTAAACATACCAGAGTTTCTATGAATAAAGTCTAGTAGTAACACCACTGTTTACAATTAGCCTGTGCATTAATCATTTTCAACAATGTGCATGTCAAATATTTTTAAGTACATGTACACTTGCATGTATCTCTCAAAATTGTAATGCGAATCCGTGCACTGCTGCTTGGGGGCCATCTGGAACATCAACTGATGAACCATAACAACTCAATATGTGCACTACGTGTATGCCAAAGGTTCAACAATACCCTTCCTTGTTACATAAGGTGCTGCCATGTACAACCTTGTTTTAATTTAATCAAATGGCAATGTAATAAAAATGACCAAGAAAGAACCAACACTTTCTTTTGAATGTGCATTAACAATCAACTGTGAACCATAACTTAATATGGTGCACTACGTGTATATAAAAGGTTTTCACATATACCTTCCTTGTTCACTAAGGGTGTCGCCATGTAATAGCTATCCTCCTGTTCGATCTCAAGTTTGGGGGTGCCTCACTGCTTGTTAGGTTTCCAAACCGCACGTGTCGACTTGGGAATTGCAGCATTTCTCACGCGAACAAAGTCAGCACAAACAAATGCTTGAGCGAATGCATAGTCGCGCCTTGAGCCTCACCCTTCTAACTCGAGAATCGAACATAGTAAAATCTTCATTTCAGCCTGCCTGCCATTGATTTTCACTTTCTTTTTAATGCATGCATTAACACCATGAACAACTCAAATGTTACACTACGTGTATGCAAAGGGGTGCGCCATGTAATCAGCTATACTCCGTTTGATCTCAGTTTGGGGGTAACGTCACTGCTTGTTAGGTTCCCAACCGCCTCATGTCCCGACTTGGGAATTGCAGCATTTCTCACGCGAACAAAGTCGGCACAAACAAAACTCTGAGCGAATGCAGAGTTACCGACGCCATGACATCACCCTCAAAATCGAGATCGAACAGAGTATAATCTTCATTGTCACCTGCTGCCATTTGATTGTCACTTTCTTTTTATGGCATGCATTACACAACCAAGAACCATAACTCTCAATATGGTACAAAACCACATGTATGCAAGGGTTCACATAACCTTCCTTGTTCACAAGGGTGTCTGCCATGTAATCACCTATACTCTGTTTGATCTCAAGTTTGGGGGTGACGTCACTCTGCTTGTTAGGTTTCCCAACCGCACAGTCGACATTGGGAAATGCAGCATGTTCCTCACGTTCTTCTCACGCGAACAAGCAGCACAAACAAAAAACGCTTGCGAATGCAGAGCCGCGCCATGACGTCATCACCCCCTAAATCGAGATCGAACAGAGTAAAAATCCTTCATTGTCAACCTACTGCCCATTTAATTGTCACATTTTTTTTAATGCATGCTTAACAACCCATGAACCCTAACATTAACGTCAAACATGGTACCACTACAATGTATGCAAACTTTTGCAAAGGTTCACATCACCTTCCCTTGTTCACATTGGGGTGCTAACTTCATTTGTCACCTGCTAAGCCATCTGGTTGTCGCCTCCACCTGGTTGTCGCCTTCCATGATACAGTGCCATCTTGATGTCGCCTTCCATCTGGTTGTCGCCTGCCATCTGGTTGTCGCCGTCCATCTGTTTGTCCGCCTTCCATCCATCCGTGTCGTCTGCTGGCCATTTCTCTCATGCACTTTTGGTTCCCCGTTGCTGTCTCCTCCCCCGCCAGTCACGACATCAAGGATCGGGTCCCGTGCCCCCCTGAATAACCATTTTTTGACTAAGTCTTCAATTTGTTCCTTGTCGGCTTTAGTGATATTCCTCTTCACTGCAGTCACTGCACCTGTGTGTAGAAGCACAAATAGAATTACTCATGGTGGAAAGGGTACACAAGTCCATCTATTATCATCAGTATATGTGTGAGATGGTTTCTGGAGGGCCAGTGGAGGGGCTCCTGTAGTTTACAGAATAAAGATAGGATTTGTTGTTTTGCTACCTAAGATCGTGTTATATTGAGATGGGCAGATCCAATATTTTAATTAGTGATGCCGGCGCATTAATGAAGCACAGACATCACTCTTGTAGGTTCAGGCCATCACAAGTCGGTCACTGATGGTTTAGCTTGGGCTGTCCTGGATATGGGCACCAGACATCTGTCAATAACACTGTCCCTTTCCATATCCACTCACATTAAAGCAGACCCGTACCACCAATGATGAAACAATATAGACTACAACATAATCATTGCCGCACATATCGAGTAGTTTCAAAGTGAAACAGAATTATTTTAAAACCCGCTAACAGAATTCAACTCACACCGTGTCTTACCATTGCTATTTTACAACGCGCTAAGTGATATAACATGTCAATGCGATACGGCTCGCACGTTTGCGTCATACATGCATAGGAATACACATTGAAAAGCATCATTTGTGGAGGTGGTTGACGCTCACTCGTGCCGTCTGTATCGCTTAACACATATAATTATCCCATATACAGTAGCAGGAATTTCAAATAGCGCATGGTCGACATGTTTAAAATTTTTATGGTTAGTATAATTCCTTTTCCAATGAAACCAGTCCTATGTGTTCAATATAAATTGTGTTTTTAAGCGTATATTGTATAATTATTCCTGAAACTTATGCTACTCCCTTTAGGCTGATTTCCGTTTAAAACTGAAATCGTTGACCGTTTAATAAACGGACCGGGCTAGGGATATATTTACCTCACTCCCATTTCGGCATCAAAAAACAGCATAGCCCTAACAGAATCACCCGGTAGCCTTTGTTTGTATTCAGTCATACGTCATCTATTAAGTTGCTAACTTCAAGATGCATTTCCTGATTTCAGCACCCTCTTTTTAAAATTTGTTGGTTTACTTTGTCTGTCCAATAAATCTTTGAAATGTTCTCAGTAGGTGTTCTAACACCCGATCAGTGCAAATTGAGATACCTCAAAAAAATCCCTTCACTTTAATTCGACAATTTACTTACTCTGGTGGTTTACAATTTAACAAAATTTCCATTACTTACCAAAATTTGAAACCTTCAAAACTGTGTCTCAAAGCTTCATGATTACAACTATCCTTATTGGACCCTGAACCCGAAAACCCATGGGTGAACCCGACAACCATTGGGTGTGTGGTTCTTTAATAAATTGCAATGTATAAAGCATAATACCATATTATTTTAAAATTATATGAAAAATCAAATATATAAATTAAATTGTGGAAATAGATTTGGCAAAACCCTCATTATAATATGTAATTAAGTTGAAATTTTGGTATTTTTATACAACTAAAAAATTAAAAAAACCAAAAATAACCATCAGAATGTATCTGTCCAGAGTTGTCATGTTTAGAAATCTAAAAAAGGAAAGTAACCATTTTTACCCATTATGGTCCATCATGTCCTTCTTGATCTTCACTGTGACACATATGGCAAAGTTGACGTCATTAAGCTTAAGTGCCACACTCTAACGAAACTGTACGACGTCATCACTGTCGTTTCATCTGTGTTTAGGCAGAAGAAAGCCACCTTCAACTTGCTGCTTCTTTGTTTCATCACTGTGAACATAAACGCAAAGTGGCCCCCTCTCAGTTCCCTTTAGCAGAACAGCAGCAGCCAACAGCATTTTCATTCCTGGAGCCTCCATCAGGATGTTTTCTGGCTCTGGCATATTTTTTTATACAGAGTCGCCAATATATTCAATACTGAACATCTTGTGGTGTTTGTACATCATTGCCACCGCAACTCATTGTCCAACATTTCTCATGTGTTGAGTCGGTGATAAAGCACTCAAAGTTATCGATCCACGTCGCTCTTACCCACCAGCCACCACCGGAGGAGGGCAAAAAGTCAAAAGACCAACCTTTTCGCCGCCTCTAATATTTTGAACCGAGTGTTGTATATACTGGAAATACTGCATTCTTAAGTTAATACCACCTCCTGAAGGTTGTCTCACTTGTTTTTTCAACATCAAGTTGCTCTCATGTTGAAGTTTAGCCACTACTTAACGCTCAATAACTCCTTTGGGCATAGTGTTGCCAATTTGTTGCAGCCGGAACACGTTTTGGTTGTCGTCTTCTTGCCTTTGATTTTAAACGGTCAATCAATGACTTCCTTTTACTAACACATGACGTTGCTTCAGTGGCGTAGCCAGGTGGGGGCAGAGTGCCCCCTCTGAAAAAAATCTTGAGGGGAAATCGGGAAAGAAAACACCGATATTCATGTTAAATCATCCCCTTTTCGGATTCTTTTGCCCTGCATCCGGGAAATTTTTGCTTGTGATCGGGACATTTGTTGCACCTACTAGGAAATTGCCCCCTCGGAACCACCAGGCTGGCTACGCGCCTGCGTTGCTTCATTATCACTACTGTTCCCGGTGCTGTTCAAATGTTACAAATGCATATATTGCGACCCTATCTCCATATTTGGAGACCTACTTCGACAGCGCTTCATCCGAGAGTAAAGTTATCACCGTCTCATCAATCTGAAAACAAACAAAATTAACATGCATTTACAAAGGCTATTACACAGAATCGACATTATTTTTGGGCAAAACTTATACCAAGAACAAGCTGAAGGAAATGGATTTCTTTTAGAATAACCCACCACAATATTTAATGGAAAAAGCGCATCCCACACATACATACACATTGCTGGGCGATAATTGTGGTGGGGTATTCTAAAGGATAGTGAAAAAAATCAACAAAAACCATACTTAAATTGAACAAAACTTCATTTCAAAAATAAAATGTTGAAATTAGCCTTGATCAAATTTTAACATTTTTGAGGGAGGGCAAACTATTTTTGGGATTTACTTTTTAAATCTTGTAAGAAACATGTACCCAATACCCTCTATTACCCCCCTGAAGTGAAGTCACAAGCTGTACTTAAGGTTTGATATACCTTTATAAGCACCTCTGTATTTTCAATGAAAATAAGCTGAAGAACTGCAAAAGGGAACTTCCAAAAATCGTATGTATAAAAAGCAATTGTTTCTGATGGGAATGTACATAGTGTACCAGCGTACTTTAGTGAGTATTAATTTTTATTAATATTTATGCAACACACTATGAATAAGTTAATTAAAAAAAAAAGAATGATTTCCTTTTTTAAAGGGACAGATATTGTAGGAAGGAGACCCTCAATTTTTTTACAAAGCCAGATTTATGCATGTACATAACCTACCTCCAAACTAATAAATACCCCAAACGAATAAGGCAACAAACTTATACTAGATAGATTTCTGTATTAGTTACTCCTAAAAATACTCCTAAAATTAAACCGGAGAATTAAATTGAACTAGAATTTTTAGCATGCATGGATTTATTTTGTGGTCCCTGTACAAAAATGTTTTTTTTTTTACAAATTGTAATCATGCCCCGCAAGCTAATTTGCCAGAAAATCACAATACTAAAATTACAACTTAACAGACTCAATGCAACGTGTAGGGAGCAGTTTAATCTGTGCACCAATATTGAAACAAAGACCGTAAACATCCCACACGCAGGCAATGGCAATAAAGTGCCTTGCCCAAAGATGCACACAACACATTCGCACAAGCGGGACTCAAACTCACAACCTATGCAGGCGCAGATCCAGGGAGGGGGTGCGCGCCTCCCTGTAATTCTGCAAAATAAGCCCATTTTCGACCAGTTTCAGCCTTCAGCCCCCCGGTAATTTTGATGTTTTTCAAATCCTGGATACGCCCCTGCTATGGATTATGAGGCAAGTGCTTTATACACTAGGCCAAATGTCCTCCCTGTAAAACTATGGGAAAACAGGGGGTGTTTCCATAAGGTGATGCCCTTTTCTGACATACTTTTCTGACACCCTATGAATTTGGAAACCTTAACGGAATAAACCACATAAACCGTGTGGTTTATTCCGTTAAATTCTGTTAAGGTTTCCGAATTCATAGGGTGTCAGAAAAGTATGTCAGAAAAGGGTGTCACCTTATGGAAATACCCTGATACAGGATAGGTTATGATCAGCACCCCATCTCTGAATTTTTCTTTAATCCTCAAGTACACATCGTTAAAGTCTGACTCAGAGATTTCGAAATATTATTTTTTTGTGTAATAATGAAAAATAGTCAACTAGAGCTAAAGATAGTAACCTAAAATGCACAATTCCGAAATTTGAGATGAATCGGATTTTTCGTTTTGATGCAGTAAACATTTATGTGTAGTATTACGTCCCATAGGATACTGTGTATAACCAAAATTCCGGATCCGGAATTTTATAACAAAGTTGTGATTTTCTATATGAAGGATTTCGATTTAAGCTTAGCAATTTCACACAGTGATTAGTATATGGACAAGCATTATGTACATGCAAAAAACACGATTTTTGGGGGAATTGAGGGCGCCCTCCTCAGGAAATCTCTGAGTCGGCCTTTAAGAAACTCTGAATACAAAACACTGAAGAGTTGTTCATTGTGAGTGACATGGTTCATTTAATGTCACCCTCATCATTCACAGTAGGTAATACATTTGCCTTCCCTTCCCCAGTATCAGAGTCCCACTTTTTGTGTCACCTGCCCTAAGGCAGGAAGACACATAGAGATCACTTTGTCCACTGTAGTCTATTGTCTGTTGTGAAAAAGGGTTAACATTTGCCTGTAATATCCTCATATTTTGATGGATTTAAACTTAACTTGGATCACAGGTGCAACAGGGCATCCCCCATTTTTTGATGAGGTCAAAGGTCATGTGAGGTCAAAGGTCATGTGAGGTCAAGTTGTAAAATAGACTGAAAATGTAAAATTGACCTCATTTGAAAAGTTGATGTTCAATTGGAACCAAACTTGAATCATAGGTGCAACATGGGATCCCTCATTTGTTGATCAGGTCAAAGGCCACATACCAAGGTCAAAGGTCACATACCAAGGTCAAAGGTCATGTGAGGTCAAGTTGTAAAATAGACTGAAAATGTAAAATTGACCTCATTTGAAAAGTTGGAAGTTCAATTGGAACCAAACTTGGTTTGTAGAGTTTACATGCAAACCCTCATTTGTTTATGAGGTCCAAGGTCAAATATCAAGGTCAAAGGTCGTGTTAGGCCTATCATTCACTAACCGCGACGGCAGGCGACACAAGCGGTCCGATGTATTTTTATTAAACATATTTGAAAAAATAGGCTAGCGCCAATACCCCATGGCATTTACTGACCCCAGTGGCGTAGCCAGGATTTTTGACGTTTTGTGAATGTACCGACACGTGTATTGTACCGACAAACCATTTTTTTTCGGCTCGCCGGTTGCTCACCTCCAAAATCATCCTGGCTGAAAATGTAAAATTGACCTAATTGAAAAGTTCAATTGGAACCAAACTTGAGTCATGGTTGCAACATTGGATCCCTGGTTGCAACATTGGATCCCTCATTTGTTGAGGTCAGAGGTCACATGCCATGGTCAAAGGTCACATCCCAAAATCACGAGACCTATCATTACAAACAGCGATGACAGGCGGCACACGGGATCCATTCGAGGACCGATGTATTTTAAGTTTGCAGCTACAAAGATGATCACAAACTTGACCTGCTCAAGAAATTTGAGCACAATCTCATTTAGATTTACAGCCTGTGCTCCTTCTGCATGAGCTGCATTTCTTGCCGTGTCAGTCTGCTGGTTGGGTCCGGATAACATGGGCTTTCAAACTTTGCTTCAATCCCTGCACAAAGTGGTGGGTGTTAATAGGGTCGTTAATGTCCAACCGATTGCAGAGGTGTTCACAGCATTCTGTATATAAATCCACTGGCCAATTCTGAGTGCAATTGGAAGCATTGGGATGGGGCCTGGGGTCAATTCATATTTCTGGTGAATCAATTTTACAAGCTGTTCATATGTAATGTCCTCGGCAATGTCTTGTCTCTTCAACTAGCGTGAGGCCTTGTCTTTCAACATGGTTTGTAACCCATGCAATTTCTTAAGTTGTACATGTACCAGTCAGTGAATTGTCCATCATTTCAATAACAATCCTGAAGCCATACTTCATGGATAGGCAAGCTTTTAGTTCATCACTTGAGAAAGTAGTTCCAAAGCCATCCAATCGTTTACTGATAGTAAACGCTTGTTTCACTTGACGCAGCTGCCTGACTGCTGGTGGTGGATCTAGGTTGGGTTTTCTCTTCTTGTTCATAGTTCATAGTATAGGCGTACATGTATGTACGCATCATTGTCATTAAATTGGTATCACTGTCTAGCATGATTATTCAAGCTGATACGTTGGTCCCTCTAGATCAATACCATTCTTTGTGAGAGGTACCAAGCTCTGCAAGTATGATACAATGGGACCTGGCTGCAATGTGTAGCACTATGCATTAGTCAGTTATTGATTTTTGGATTTAATACTCTTATAGTTTCAAGCTTTTCTTTTTCCAGTATTTAAGAACGATTATGTTACTAAAGGCAGCACTTATCATAGACTAATGGCTCAAAATCATTGTAGTGATTGAATGCTGTGGCTTTGAAGAATGTCTGGAGTGGGTAGTGTGGACGGCAAAGATCAATCCGCATGCAAGATTATAGGCACTGGCACACATCAGGGGCAAGAGAATCGCAAATATGCCCTTTAAGTCAGCAACATTTATAGAACAACCTTAAGGTAGCCAAAACAAGATTCAATTGCATTCAAAATTGAAATATACAGGAGGTGTCTACTGCCTCCTACATTGGTACAGGAGTTTGTTGTTGGATGCAGTTCCTGATGGAAAGTATGCTACAAGCATACTCTACCTCTGCAAGAGTTGTTTCAACAAAAATAAAATTTAAATCATCAAATTCATATGACAACTTGCACAACGTGTCTTTAGGTTTTGATAAAATGCAAACCGTCTTTGAAATAAGCCAGGAGGACCCTGTATTGCAAAGTTGGCTCAATGCTTTGGAAAACTGGCTCAACCAAGGAACTTAAAATAGGGAATCGGCGCTTGCCGCCATGTTGTTGTCGCTCAGGGAGGCAAAATTGTACCTTGGATATTTACGGGGCGTTTGGCGATCTGGCGCAACTTTTGTTAACCATGTGCGCCCAGCACAACGCAAGAAAGGCATCACGCGCAACGGCAACACGCTTTTTACGCAGTGCTGCGCCAAGTCGCACACTCACCCGAGAAAATCTGGAGGTACAATATCTCGCTCCCTATCAGCGACAACAAAATGGCGGCCGTCCGATAGGGTTTACGTGGTGGTCAAAAAAGCACCAATTCCCTAATATAGGTTCCTTGGGCTCAACAAACCTTCTGAAAATGTGTAAAAAGGATGCTATATATTGTCAGACAATTGACTGACAATTTCTAACAAAAACTAACATTTTTGGTTCAAAGCCAATTTTAACATTCTCTCAGATTGGCCCAGGCTGAAAACCCTTCAGGAAGCAAAGCTGATGGTTAAGAAACAACAGAGGGAGCACTCATTAAGGCCTGGGCATAATTCACCCTTAACTTTTTCAATTAATACATGGGTACTTTTGCATGATCTATATGGCATTTGAAAAGGGGAAAAACATTAAAATTAGAAAATTAACAAATGTTTAAGTTTTAATTTAATAGGGTTGGGTGGAATTTAGTAGGTCAATTGCTGAGGAGCTTGATTGGAGGGTCTTATTGAGTGCCCTAAGCTCTTCCAAGATACCTTTGTCTGCTGCTTCTTAACCTTCAGCTTTGCTTTGCTTCCTGAATTTGCAGGAGGCGTTCTTGAACTTCCAATTGCCGTATTTGCGCTGGGCGCTGTGGCTGTTCTTGTGGCTGCTGTTGGGGATATTGTTGCTGATGCTGACGTTGTGATTGTGATGCCCCACCCACAAGTTTCTCCCAGCCTGGGCCATACATAATGAACGGTCATACAAAAATTTCCTCATTTCCAAAACTTCAGTCAATCGATCTTTGCATTATCAAGGTATACTACAATCTTTGTCAAGTTTGGGACAAACAAATATACTTCCAGTACTCTGTGGTGTCAGTTCTTGAAAGTTGTGGATGTCTTCAATCTGCTTCTGTGTGATCCCCAATACAAACAATGCCATAGTCCCCATCAGAAGAGAGATGCTGCATTTGTATCTTTCGAGTGTCTACTGGCACGATTTGTACCTGACATTTTCTTTGACACAGAAAAGCACTCAACTAGATTGTGCTCATTTGCTTTTGCATTCTCATCTGCATTTGCATTCTCATTTGCATTTGCATTTACATCATCCTCACTGACATAGAATTTGATGGATGCCTCTGATGTTATCATGAGCCCATGTGAACATCTCCTGCAGGATCAAAATCAGGTTATCCTCATTCACCTGAAGACTGGGCTTTGCCACCAACCTCTTTGTTGTCTCTCCCAACCCTTCACACGGGCTCTTCCCATGCCTGGTTGCAAAAAAGTGCCATTATCCAGCAAGCCCATTATCTGACAAGCGGTAGCAAGGGTTTGACAGGTTCTTGAGATTTTCTGTACTGGCTGGTGGTGCCATCTTTGAAGTATCAGTTTGCTTACACCAGGAAGCTACTCTTTGATGAAGGGGATGAGCTTGAATATGAAAGCATTTACAGTTGTGGTGTCATGCATGGCTCATGCATTTTGATCATTACTACAAACATTTCAGTTAGTGCCCTTTTGGACTCCATGTACCTTGAAATCATTTACTGGTTATGATCCACTTTGTGTCACTAATTTGAGTTAGGCCAAAAAAAGAAAAGAAGTTTGTCTCTGGACCTTTTGACAAAAAAGCAAAGTGCCACGCTCAATGTTCTATGCATTTTTTTTAGCATGCTCTGCTGCCTCTGTACCAAAATTTTGAATCACAATCCGGGATCACAATACATAAAGTATCACACATACAGTCATTCAAGTTTTCTTTCACTTTAGTATATACCTGTATGTACATGATACTGTGAAATCAAGCGGTGTCCCAACCAGGTCTCCCATACTCATCCCGCACCTGGCGAGAACAGGTCTGCATTGAACATAAAAGGGCTTGATTGCCTGGAAAAAATCATTGCTGCTGCTTCCATCAAGGAGAGACGTAGCCAAATTCTGTAGCAATGCCGTTTCAGAGCATCGGTGCAAGGCCCAATTCCTGAGCACTTCACCGCCTTTCTTTGCGTACAATCATGATTTTTTTTTAAATAATTCAAAAACCAAGATCAAAAATGTTTTCGTTTTCCTTTTTGAAATCACACACTGCTTGTTGTGTATGCCCACGGGCTGTGTAGAGACAGCTCGTATGTGCCGTAGTGTGCCGCCAATAGTCTTCGATGTCATCAATCAGACCGGGCCCGGTGATTCAGAAGAAAAGAGAAGGGGGAAAAAATGCAAATTTGCATGTAGCGCATAGCGCTACACGCAAATTTGGATTTTAAAAGCTATGCGCGCGCGGTCCAGAGACTTTTTTAGCCTTAGTATGCCAGGGTGAGGTTAATACAAACTCATCCTGTCTTCATCATGTTTTTGAATTGTGCTGTTGTGTGTTGTACATCTGTCTTGAAATATCTTCATGGTTTCTGCACCAATTTACCATGTTCCATCCTCCACATCCTCTTCAATACTCAAAGCTTCATCAGCATAGGTGGCGAATCCAATCAACACATGCAAGTTACAGAAAAAGTGATTCATTCTCCAAAAGTCATCTTTTGTCTCATCATCTAGATCACCCCACTGAGCAATTACATCAGGCAGAATGGATTCTATAGGCTTCAAGTCTCTGGTTGAAGTTTCTCTGTGCCGCTGCCATGTCCCCCATAGTGTTCTTCAATTTTGCTTTAAGTTTCTTACTAGTTTGGTTTATGTCAGATGAATCCAACAATCGAGCAAATTTTCCATCATAAATTTGAAAGCATCAAGTTGCTGCTCAGATTCACCAGATGGTACTGGAATGACGCCTGCAGTGAGGGTTTTCCCGTAACCGACTGTCAACTCAAAAGTCGACTACTTTTTCTCCTGAAATATTGGCAGGTGCAGTCCTAGGTCTGCGAATCCTGGCACAGGCGTTTTGTGGTCTTTGAAGTATTCCAAATAATATATTGCCTAATATAATCTGGCATGTTTCAAGAGAGGGGTTCAGTACATTATGTACCTAGAAAATAGTTTCCTATACAGTATGTTTGGCCACTCTGCCAGATGCGTTTACCTATTTAAACCAACCAAATTCACAAAAGAAAAATCTGGTAGAAATTTGAGCTGTCTGTAACAAGTAGTTTTTCCAGCTAGATAGACTATTTGAGTGGTGATTTAATGTTATGCTTTTTAATGGACACAATTTGCCTGTCTTTGTCCTTTAAATGCATTAAATGTAGGCTACCATTTGCAAAAAAAAAAAAAAAAAATATTGGTAAAAAAATAAATGAAAACGGCATAGTGTGGAAATCAAGCATTCCAAACATGGGTCTAAGTGTTTTGGCTCATGAGCTACAGAACCAGGACCGATTCCATGGAGCATTAGAGGTCCAAGCTCCCATTTGAAGTTTAGGTGGCATTGAAAACCAAACCACCAGAACAGGCCAGGATGATCTTTGGATAGCATTTTGTATTAGCATTGCATGACTCCATCAAGGGAGAGATCACAAGGACAACCAACTTCAGTGGTGAAGTCATGTACGTCCCAGTTCAAACAAAAGTATTCTGAGCCATCTTTAAAATCCTTCAATTTGTCATTTGCATGAAGAGCTGCCCTCTATGTATCTGTCATGCAATATTGCTTTTCCAAATGCACATACCAATCTTGGTCCTACTTCCATAAAGGTATATTGCTTTCTTGGGATCTTGGAATTGTCATCAATATATCTGGGTTCCTTGCACTCGAGGCATTGTTAAATTAGAGAAGTCTCTGCCATTTGCATGTTTCCTGAATAATACTATCATTCCAGCACATGTCCACTCGTTGAAGGTGAATGAGATGAGCATCAATTTTCTTGGCCTCTTAAAGCGTGTTTCTATTGAAGCTCCTGCATTTTACCGGGAAATCTCTTACCGGGAAGAGCAAGGAAAAGTGGATAACGGTCAGTTTCTATTGGGTACTGTTTACCGGTAAATACTACCTGGCTGCTCTCGATCAACTCCACATAAACCTTTGCCGGCAAAAGGTCGTACACTGAGGTCAACGCAAAGCATTGTGGGTTGACTTTTCAACAAAGTATGGCGGGATTTGCGATAGTAGGATTGATGTCAATTTGACCATTTTACAGTCAAAATTCAGAAGCAATTATGGGTTAGATGGGTTTAAATGTTCGTGAACGTCAGAGAAGGGTTCGAGGTACATGTAGTTGTACAAGCGGCGAGAAGCGATGTACGTAAGATCAAGGAGGCACCGCCGAATCCAGGCCGAATCATATCCCTCATCTCTCTAGTCTACACGTCCACACGTAGGGCCCATCGTCAATCGTAATCATGCGGTATTATGAAGTTCCATTTCCCTTTCCTCCGCTGCTGCGCACTGTCGCGAAACGAAGTGTGTTTTCTATGGCGTTTACTACCTGTAGTGACACCGCTATTTTCCCTTCCTCGAGAAGGAAAATTTTGCCGGGTTGATTTACCGGTACATAGTGAGGTGAGGTCAGTTTCTATTGAGCACATTTAATCCCTTATCCGTCTCTTTTCCGGTAAATGGTCCCAATAGAAACACACCTATAGTAATTTAAGTGTTTGGCAAATCTAGTTTGGGTAATGTTTCGTGGTGGTTTGAAGTTCCTTTGAAAGTCTTTTGTCATGCTTCTTGGAAAAAAAACGAAAATGGCACTCTTGTAACAGAGTGGTCTTTGAACACATGAACAGTTCTTGAGTGGCAATATTTCTTTTGTAAATGTTGGTATTGTAACTTAAGACATTGTCATCTCAATCTTGCTGGATATGCTTAAATATTTCAGTAACAAACTTTGATATTGCGTCCATGAAGTTTTTGCCCCAAGTTGACCATCACACCAGCAAGATTTGAAGAAAGATTTGCATATGTTTCTTCAATTCCTTTGAAAGTTATGGGGACTATAATACAATTACTGTAGTTTATTTTGTACAGCTCTATAAAAGTGGTGCAAGCAGATAAACTCTGATTTTTCAAACACTGATGAAGCTGTGCATTTCATTTTCATGTAGAATATTAAATATACTCTTGTGTATAATTTGTGCAAATCCCATGACAATCCGCCCACGCAAACCAGAGATATCAACGAATATTAAAGACTATCTGTTTTTTCATCCATTCCAATGGGATTTACACAGTTAGTGATTATTGGTATATCAGCTAGATTCGTGGCTCAATTGTGTGCATTATATTGACTAAATGATAGCCTAACAATCTGAAGGTGATATGCTACTAAATTAATTACAGTGCTGTATCTGAACAAATATCTTACAAAATATCTTATAATAACTTTAAGCTGGCAATACTTATTCTAAAGGGGTTTCTTTGGGGTAAAGCATGTTAATTTGAACAGATTTTAAGAAAGCAGTGGGTGTTTATGAAATTTTAAATTCAAGTCAATTGTTAAAGTAGCGACATTAAAGGGATTAGCAGCGATAATGCGAGAAAATCTAAAACATGTGGAAATGTATGTTTTAACTTATAAATCAGCGATACGTGTATGCAATTCCATATAACTGTTTTTAATGTAGAAAAAAACACCAAATAGTGAAAAAAATGAAGTATTTGAGGGAATGTGTCATACCGTCTCCCGCAAATAGACATACAGCGACGGCATCTCAAAATCTGTATTAAACAGCTGATTGTGGTTTACACCAGTACAAAATAAACAAAGAAGATCAATGATGCTTGTGTTTGAGGTCAAACTGTATTGATTATGGTACACAATATCACTCTGAAAATCTGTGATGTTCACCGGGAAAGGATTTTTGCTCTCAAGTCGGAATTTTGATACGCACGTATAGAAATTACAGAATCAGAAGTACTGCCTTGTCTTAATACACGGATTTCAAGCCAACCACTTGCAGGATATGTTCGCATATCCATGCCAGTAAAAAAAATATAAAAATAGGATTTTGGATTATTTTTTCGATTTTTCGGATTAGCAAATCGCTGCTAATCCCTTTAATCAATAAATGACAGATGTGATCCTCCAATGAAAATGAATGTCATACTCTTCCAATTGTGTTATAATTATAAAACCTTCACAAAGATGAGAAAAGTAAAAAATCGTATCTGTTGTGTCATTATACATTTGGGTCTGGTTAAAAGTTGCCAGGCAAACGGGTTACTGCCGAGCAAAGGACTTTCATGTCACTAAGCTATTTTCATTTATTTTATTGTAAAAAGAAATTTGACTATGATATTCAAACATATGTGCCCATAGTTTATAAGTTTATATATTTAGCAGAAATGCTATTTATAACGAAAACTGCACAGGTAGAGATAACAAAATAGACATAAGGCAAAGTTTTGATTTGTGCTGATCGTAATTGGTAAGAAAGAATACATTGCTTTTGTTATTCTAATGAATATTGCCATTTAATCAATCTATGAAACAAATATCGTTTGCATTTGTTGTGCCTCGGTTGTTACTATTTGTAGCCGTTGAATACAGCAGTACATTCAATGGTGTTGGAAACAATTCACCGACAGCAGAACGGTCAAATGATGCTAACTGTGTAAATCCATTGGAATGGATGAAAAACAGATGCCCTTAAAAATCTATTATATCGTAAGCTTGCGTGGGGGATTCTCATGGGATTTGCATGATTTATACAAAAAGATGTAATTAATATCGTTCACTGCAAATGAAATTCACAGCTAAGTAGGTTTTGAGAAATCGGAGTTTATTTGCTTGCCACCACTTTTTTTGGGACACCCTGTATTCGTGCGATTTTGTTGAGTTATTAAAGACTCCTTTGTAAAGTTCAGTTGGCCAGGTAAGGGTCAATGATTTCTGATAAAGCAAAACAAAGAAAGAAATTTAAAATTTTCCATAAATCAGGGGACTTAGAGTCGACAGTGAATGGTAATAAACAATAATACATCTACTTCAATTAGTTGCAATATACAAATGAACAAATCTTGTAACAAAACAATACTGAGATATTGGGTTCCAAGGTAAATTGACGTCTTGCAATACAAATAAAAATGGGATGCGTCATCACAAACATTTGTTGGTTGTGATCGAGTTTCATGTCGTGGATACCATTTGGCTAATTTGAATGTGAGCCCAATGTTATGCCTTTGTCACTGCCAAGGGGGGGGGGGTTGGGTTAGTGCAGTGGTCATCTTCCCTCGCTAGCACCACTGTGGTTACAAGGTTTTCAACACTCAGTCAGACTGCGATTTCATGTGGTTTGGCTTTCCAGTCCATACTCAGCCACGCAGGTACTCCAGCTTTACTCCCTGCTTCAAAAAAATAGACAAGCGCTAATGAACTTGTGCTTTTGCAAGATATTTTGATTCATTTTAGTTCAATTTTAGGGAAAAGGGGATGCAATGAGCGGTTGGTTGCATATAGGGGTGTGATTGTGAAGTGTTGGAGCATGCGATGAACATTGTGGAGAGGGTACTAGAGAACAGCATTCGGAGGATAGTGAAAGTGGATGAGATGCAATTGGTTTTATGCCAGGGGAGAGGGACCGATAGATGCATGCAGGTTCATTTTGAGAGGAGGCACGAGGAATATCAAGCAAAAGGGAAGAAGCTGTATATGTGCATTGTGAAGGCTTTGATTATAGAGTAAAGAGGAAAGTGATGGGAGGGGGCACTGAGGAAGGGGGGAATACCAGAAGTGGTGGTTAAAGCAGGGTGATGGTCTGTATTGAAGGAGCAAAACCAAGAGTTAGAGTAGGGTCTACATTGTCTGAGGAGTTTGAGGGGAAGGTGGGTGTGCGTCAGGGTTCTGTGCTGTCGCGTTGGTGTTTGCAATTGAGGTTGATGTGGTTACGGAGAGTGCAAAAGTTTGATGAGTGAGATGCTGTATGTGATTAGTTTTAATATGTGCGACAATGGAGGTTGAGGAGAAGTTTTGGAAGTGGAAGAAGGCATTGAGAGTAAGGGCTGAAGGTAAACCTTGGGAGACTAAAGTGATTGGTGAGTGGGGAGGAGGGGGAGGTTGTTAGTAAGGTGGCCCCATGTGGAATATGTGGAAAGAGGATGAGGGCAAATTCAGTGTGGTGTGCGAAATGTGGGAAAGGATTCATGGGAGATGCACAAGATGAAAGAGAGTGACCCCAAGTTTGGCAGGGACTTTGTGTGTGAGATGCAAGAAGGAGTTGAGGCGAGTGGGGAAGGAGGTGGAAATGTGTGATGAGGTGGAAAAAGTGAAGGACCCCCACGTTCAGTTCAAGGACCTAGTGACAGGATTAGTGCGGGGGGGGGAGTGCGGCAGGCTGTGAACAGCCAGAGTAAGGTCTGGTGGTGAAGTTTAAGGAGATGTGGAGAGTTGTTACTTGGAGATTTCCTTTGAAGATAAGAGGGATGGTGATAGGAGTTGTGTGAAGATCAGTGATGCGGTATGGGAGTCGGACATGGTGCCTGAGTGAAAATGAGATGGGGATTTTGAGACGGGCACAGAGAGAGCAATGGTGAGAGAATGTGTGGTGTTGAAATTGATGGATAGAAGAAAGAAGGGACTGCGGATTTGATGCCAGATGGTGGGTTGGAAGAGAGCCCGCGGCCCCCCCCTCTGACCGACTGGAGAAGGCGAATGGTGTAAGAGGTATGGGCACACGCTGAGGAAGGATGAGGAGCAGTTTTAAAAAGGCTTTGAGTTTGAGGTGGTAGTGGTTTGAGGACGAGGGGGCCCCGGCAAAGGGGACATGGAGGAAGCAAGTGGAGGAGGAGAGTAGGAGGGGTTGGGTTGAGGATGGGGATGCATTGAATTGGACGAAGTGGAGTGGAGGAGGATTAAGGGGATTGCTACAAATGTGAGGTGAATCAGCCACCCCCGGTTGCGGGGCAAAACCGGCTTTAAACTTTGGTTTTACTATACTACTTTAAAGACCAGCACCTAAGCTAAAATGATCATTTTCATTTCCATCCAATTTTTATAATAATTAACTGGAAATATTACCAATTAAATACAAAGGATAAAATACCACTTGTTTTTGTTATTCTTTATTGTACATTGAGCATATCTCAAATCCAATACTGATTAAAAGTCTATACTCAATTATAGGAAAGTAGGTAGAACTTTCACTCTAGCACTTCTTTGATTTTTTTTGGGAATCTTTGTTATCTGTTTAAAGGGATGCATCTGCATGTGTATGCTTCATTGCACCTTTCGTTATAAATAGGAGTGGGCTATAAAGGGTCATTTTTCTTTTCATTAGGGCTGGGTTTTTTTTATTCTATGATAACCTATCTATCAAGTGAAATGACAAACATTTTTGCTTCGGGTCCAAGAATAAAGTGTGCAGCGCCCTCTTGTGTCATGTCCTTTAATTTTTTGGTGGGAGTGGATTTGAGCAGAAAATCCCTCCAATTACTCTTTTCACAGGTATTTTGTAATGCTTTTGATGTCTAATTATATGTAGATGAGCTCAAGATAGCTGATTTTGAAAGTTGCATGAAAATTGGACATTGCGTTTTCTTACAAATTGACGTTTTAGGTCAAAAGTTAGTGTGAGGGCGCTTTTCACAATTTTTCGCCAACGCTTTTTCTTTTGCTTTTTTTGAGTTTGCAGCTACAAAGATGATCACAAACTTGACCTGCTCAAGAAATTTGATCATTCTATCTCATTTAGTTTGCCTGTAGCACTCATTTGAATGTTCCTCACATGCTCCTATTCAAATGTACAGGGGTCAATGCACTTTCTTTGTGTAGAATTGAATGGTGAAAGTTGAAAAAAGCACTTCAGACAAACTACATGTAATAAGTACTCAAATTTCTTGAGTTGGTCAAATTTGGGATTACCTTCATGACTGTAAACTTCAAAACAGCAAATGAGAAAGCGTAAGCAAAAAATCGCAAAAAGCGCCCTCACGCTAAATTTTGACCTAAAACGTCAATTTTTAAGAAAACGCAATGTCCAATTTTCATGCAACTTTCAAAATCAGCTATCTTGAGCTCCTTTACATAAAAGTAAACATCAAAAGCATTACAAAATACCTGTGAAAAGAGTAATTAGAGGGATTTTCCTTTTCTCTTCTGCTCAAATCCACTCCCACCACAAAAATAAAGGACATGACACAAGAGGCACTGCACACTTTTTTCTTGGACCCGAAGAAAAATATTTTGTCATTTCACGTTGAGATAGGTATAATAGAATACAAGAAAAACCCAGCCCTAATGAAAATAACCAAAAAAGTAATTTTGCCCTCCGTATAGCCCACTCCTATTATAAACAATGGATCATATGCAGCCTGCTCTTTGTCTTGCCTTTAACCATTTTACAGTCAATGAGATCCTGGTTAAGTCAATCACTTGTCCAACTTGTGGTCACTCATTGGTGAATTTGTGACTGTACACACATACCATATATATCACTTATTTCCAATTGTTTTGTGTGTCACAGGCTATCTGGCAGAAAGGGACACTGGGATAGCTTTTTCCACTGTGGTTGTGTCAAATGAGCTCAAGAGTTCATTGGTATTCATCGCATAGAGGTGATCAATGGCGGATCAGGATTTGAAAAATGTCAAAATTACCGGGGGGCTGAAAGGCTGTAACTGGTCCAAAATAGCTCAAAATGGGCTGATTTTGCAAGAATTTGCAGAATTACCGGGGGCGCGCGCCCCCTCTGCCCCTGGATCCGCGCATGGTGATCCCAGCATAAAGGACACCCCACCTTTCACAATGAATTGAGGTCTGTTAACTGCTCAAAGGACACTGCGTTTTACTGTAGCTCCTTTTCCGTCTACTGCACCTTTCCCATGGGATGTCGCCAAAAAGTGCCATTCCATTTGGATGTTAAGCTTATCTGGCAACGAAACAAGCACCTATAACATGTTCTTGAATAGAGATGCTGCCCCATCACTAAAGATAGCCAGCATTTCAACTTCAGGAAGGGTGTTCTCTATGTCTTGAAGCACTTTCAAAAAGGAAAGCATTGACAGTCACCTTGTCATGATCCAGTGAGTCACATATGATTGCATACGGCTGCTCATGGTTTACACTCCACACCATACCGGTAAATACAGTAATCTGTTTCTGGTGCCAATGTGCAGATTGCACTTCATCCTGATACTCTGCTGTATAGTTCTCGGCAAAACTATCTGGAAACACCGATCTTTTTTCTGGCCTGTTCTTTTTCACTTTCAAAGTAATTGCTCTGTTCTCTTTTAATAAGCAATGAGCAGGAATTTGGGAAATCTTCCATGAGATATAGACCAAATCTTCCAAAGGGCCTCTCTCTCCACTTGCACCATTTGCCCTTCTGTTTCCCATCGGTACCATCTATCGGACTTGGATTAGTAGTGATTCTTGCAGGATCTCAGTTTGGAAGTTGGCATCAAACAGTTTTTCTTAAGTTTCACCACATGTAACCAGTTCCCAGGCATACAGTCATATCAATTGGAATCATGTACAGTACACACTGTTTGGAAAGAACTCGAGTATGTAGGAAAACCTTCAGGGCAATTTCATTATATGCAAGGATTGTTGATAGTTGGAGATTCAGTTTATTGGTATGGCACAGGCAGAGATTTTTGGGATGTCTCCAATTGTCAGAACATTTGCTGGACGAAACTCAGCGAATCTAGACTTCCCTACTTTTATCTGCCGGGTTTTACTTCCTTAAGGACCGGTAAGCGACTGGATGGTCATAGCCATGTACCTCTTCTGTAAGATCTGCTTTCTCCACCCTCTCTGACTATACATATCTTTTATGCCTGGCGAATTTAGAGTGTTCATCTCTGTTGTAGAAAATTCTCAATTGCTTCTTTGTCTCTTTCTGTGATGACTCAAGCTTCTTGGTCTGCTGTTTTTGAAGATATTGCCATTCCTTCATCCTGGATTGCTCTTTAGAATGGAGTTTCTTTTTATGGGCTTTTGGAAGATGAACTTTTGAGACGCTGCGTGTGTTCCAAAAGCTTGGGGTGTTGAAAGACTTTTTGGAGGGCTCAATTTGAAGTAGGTTAACCTGCATTGCTGCTTGTCTTTTTCTCTCTAAGCATGCCACACACTATTTTTTATCATTATTCAGAATCTCATGCTTCATTTTAGAGATTCACAGCCTCTCAGCATCTTTCGTCCTACTCCTTTTTGCGAGCATTAAATTTTTTCTTAAAACTTTCATATTTTTCAGGGTCGTTTTTAATTCTTGCATATAACTCTCGCTTTGTCTTTCCTTCTGGTCTTGACCATTCTAAAAATAAATTATATAAGGGACACACCCTTAGATTCCAGGGGGAGGCTTTAGATAGAGGTTGTACGAAGAAAGTTTTGTCACATGCGTGGCAAAAAAAAATGCTCCATCATCATTACGCTTGCACAAAGCTACCCAAAGGTTTACACAATGTTGCATAAGAATACCAATACCTGGTGATTAAATTTTCACCTTGGAATTGAGCTTTCATGCATGCCTACATGGTGCCAATATCAAGATAGGTCAGGCTTAGAATTGCTTAATTGTGTCCACCTGGAATCTGCTTCATTGGGCCTATAACATGTGCAAAAATTTCTAAATAGTTCCAGGAATAGGCATCACAAAACAGTTTTTTACGCATTGAAAATACATGGCAAAATTTCTGAATAGTAGGTTACTAAATAGATAAACTCACCTGACAGTTTCACTTGGGCTGGGAGATCTCAGCTCAGCAAGCACCTGTGCACACTGCAAAAACTTGCAATCTATTTATAGTATCAAAGTTTTAATGTCTTGCATTGGTTGATTTTAAATGCCCACTACACTGAGTATTGCATGCACTCAGGAGTGACATGTGGGTATACCATTGTCTGAAAAGGGGATGAAAAGTTGTGCAGTAATGAGTCATGGACATTATAGTTGCATCACTATGACGCAAACTTGCAGTGTCTCCACTGCATTTGTGTTATGCGGTTTCCATTACTAGCTTAAATATGTATGGATCAAGCACAGTTATTTTTGTGTAAGAGGACTGTTTGTTGATTTGTGACAGTGGCAGTATTTTCAAAAACACTGGCAGGGTAAAAGGTAATATCCCGTTTAATGTCAAGTTGTAGTCTTTATTTAATATTTTCAAACTTCAGTATTGAACTCTTTCGAATTCAATTTAGGACATTGCAAGTTTACAAATCATCAATTTAGTTTGTGTCTCATATTACTGTAGTTGGATTGAAACATTATTAATGACCAGTTAATGAGAGTTGATGAACCACCTAAATGCCACGAAATGGAAGTTTGGTCCAACAGTACAATTAGTTTCAGTGCTTTCCATGCAGGCAGACTGGATATATTATTTTTTTTTTATATCTCCACTACTAATCCTCATCTACCTGAGCCATTTTTTGTAACAAAACTCCCGAGGGGGGGGGGGTGGTTAACACCCCCTGTGATTTTGTTTACTGAACATCCGTCCTGAAATTTGGTACAAAAGGAATAGCTGAGAGTTTCTTCTTTCCATTGGTACCAAAATAAGTACTAACATCCCCTCATGACTTCACCATGACGTCATATGTTGAGGAATGTACGAAAATACTGAATCTAGGGTGGAAATTGAATATTTCGCAGTTTTAGGGGCCTCCAAACACCTTATTAGTTAGTTAGTTAAACTCAAACACCTTATATAGCTCTAAAATGCTGTCACAAATAAAACTAAGTCAATTCCCATCAATTAGAGTCAAAAACCGGGGGGGCATAAAAATTGATTTTTCCTAACCTTTTTGCAAATTGAATTTTACAACTCTGTGTCTATGGAAATGGTCATTTTGCTGACAAGCGAATTTAATGACTCATGTCTGTAATTCTAATGGCATGTGTACATACATTGTGGTATCATGAGAAAATGACCATAGTTATCTATTGGTACCAAAAATCAAGTGATCTGGTGATGTTTTCCTGTGTTGTTTAATCACTGTTGGTACTTCTCTTCCGAGGGAGGTATTACCACCCCCCCTTATCCATCACTTTGGGGATCACCCTGTATCTTACCTATACCCCCTATACCCCGGTGGATTTTGTTTTTTGGATTAAAAGGAGGCAGAAGCAATGTCATGACATTCATTAAACAATTTGGCATCCAAAAAGGGGTTTTTGCAAGCCGGGGAAAAAAACCCTGAAGGGGGGGTGGTAACAACAACCCCCCCCCCCCCCCCACCCGCTTCGGTATGACAAGGGTTAATAAAATACTGAAAGATAATAAATAGATGGATCCTTGCCTCTGATCAGTTCCTAGCTGACCACAAACTACGGCCGGAGCTTTGTTGAGGTTTGGGCCAGTCCACTTATCGTATCGTGTGTTTTTGAACAGAAGAACTTTGTTTTTTATGAGTGATCGATGGATGGTAGGATTAAACAAAAACAAAATGCGCGTACCGCATTAGTTTTTTTTCAAAACACTCATCATCTTTGAGAACAAACTATATTTTTTTTTGGCCTAAAACTCCAACTTAGAGTCCTAAGACGAGGAAAATGAGACTTGAAACTTAACAATTGGTGGGTTGAAAGTAAGATAGATCTGAAAAATTATCGACTCCATTGCACTTAAAGTTTATTTCCAAGATAACTCGAGAAAGCAGTCTCATCGCACGGAAAGTCTATTTGCATCCAAATTGCCTTTTATTCTGATATGCAATCAACATATCGCCAGTTCCATTCAAAATGACACGCCATGCTTCATGTAGCGAATGATCTGCATTTGGCGTTAGACAAGGGCAATGAAGAATTTTGAGTTTGCTTGATTTTTCCGCCGCATTTGACACCATCACCCAAATCCAAATCTTTTTCGAGTGCCTACAAAGTGGGCAAGGATTGGGGGCACTGTGCTACGATGGTTTAAACCATATCTTACTAATCGTTCCCATGCAAGCTGTTGTGAATGATAGCTTTCAGACATTCATATCCTTCCTTGCGGGTACCCCACAGGGATAAGGAACCCCAACCAAAATTATATCACCATACGATAAGAAATGTACTTGTAGTCCCTGATATATTACACACACACACGCACCCACACACACATGCACACACACGCACCCTACACACACACTAAAGACCACATTCCTCGCCTGTCATAGGTATAACCCTTGCACGGCGGCGCTTGCCCTTATTCGGTCTCTTGATTTTCTGCACTTGTTGTTTACTGCATCGATCAAGGTTCGCAGATATATACTCCCTGGGTTGGGCCTGGGAAATTACATTGGGCTTGGGCTAGGAGAGCCCGAAAGCGTGTGTCCTGCATCAGGCTCCCCTTAATTTGCTCCTTACCGCTGACTTTTCCCCCATGCCAGTTTTTATGGAGTAATTCCTCATCAGTGAAAACGCCATGGGTCTGGTTGAGAAACTTTAACATAAAGCCAACGGCGTTCTTAGCCTTTTGCATTATGTTGCTGTATGTTGCTATCAGGACACGAATATTGTCCATCTCATCTCCAACAACGACAATATCCCCTTCCTCTCTTAGAGGTGTTGATCTACTTCTTTGCCCTCGAACAAAAATATAGTTCTTCAGTGTTTCAACTTCGCCTTCTAGTTTTGCAATCTTAGTACGGCTTCTTCTGACTTCACCTAAGATTTCTTCCAGCAACTTGTTTTGCATTCACCCATTAAAATTGATAGCTGCTAGGAGCCTTTTATTTGATGGAGCTGAAAAGAAAAGTAAAATTAAGTATAGAATAAGCACATTTTAAAGTCAAGCGCTACAGGACGACTCGGCTTTCGTTTAGATCATGTTATTTCAATTTGCTATACTTGTTTGGCCAGAAATAAGAAATATCGACGTTGCATAGCTTTTGCCCAGGGTAAATCACAGCTGCAATCGTGAGCGTACCAAGTTGCAATAAGCATTATCATTTAAAAGGAATGTTCATATGGAGAGTTGATTTCCAAAAGGACCTTAATCCAATGGCTGCTCTGTGTAAATATCATTTAGAGAAATTCCTAGTTTTTCAATGCTTTAATCATTATAAGTCACCGGAAAAGTTATGACAATGAATTTGCTTTGCTACCTTTTGGAACAGAATTGTGACTTATTTCAACCTCCATATACAGGTACTGTAAAAGTGATAATTTCGTGTAATTTTTCGCGTTTCGGCGATTTTTAACATTTTTGTTTGTTTTTAAATTCGCTCTTTTCAGCTATCCTACATAGACCTACACACAAAATAAAAATTTTCGCAGGTTTTTAATTTTGCGCTAGCTCAGAAGCGCGCGAAAAGCGCAAAATTAATGTAGCGCGAAAATTTCCACTTTTACAGTTTTGAATAACCTCTATATATATAATTAATAAATAACATAATTAAATTTGAGTTGATTTCCAAAAGGGCCCAAATTCTACCATCGACAAATGTAGATGGGGAAATTACGTTTAATTTTATAAATCACCAATCTATCAATTTCTATTATTGTCATTAGGTATTACCTATGTTAAAAAATCCCTAGAAATATGGTACAAGGCAGCCATTGGATTTAGGCCATTTGGAAATCAGCTCTTTATATAGATTTTGTATTTTGTGTAAAATTGAAGATTTTGGTTCCAAAGTTTTGGCAAATTTGCAAATCTGGGGACTATATCATTAACACTTGAAAGTACCATGAAAATAGTAAATCGTATTCAAGAGTGAACACAATAATAGAGTTAAAGGTGCAATGAGAGATTTTGGGGTACCCATACATAGTGTCATAAGTAGCGATTTTATATATCACCCCATGACCCCATGTTGAGCACAGTGTTGGTGAAGGGTCTCAAGCTCTTTCATATGCATGAGTTAGGTGACCATGCTACCTTGCATATAGCAGCTAAGATTTTTTGAAGATTTTTCACATTAGGACCGGAAGTTCCCCTTTAATGACCTTTGACCCCCATGTTGAGCACAGTGTTGGTGAAGGGTCTCCAGCTGCTTCATATGCATGAGTCATGTGACCATGCTAACTTCCATTTAGCTGATATGAATTTTTGAAGATTTTTCACATTCAGACCGGAAGTGACCCCTTAATGACCTTTGATCAAAATTCTGTTTACAACCCTTAGACACCGACTAATGTCGAGTCATATGACGGAGCCATGTCACCATCACAGGTTGTTTGTAGAAGAAGATGCATTTTAGAGTTCCGACGAATGCCCCTTTAATCGGCCCACGTGACCTTTGACCCCAATCTGGGTACACACTAGAAGGGTCTTGGGTCAGTGGTTCTTCTGACAACATCTGGTGGTCATAGCATTTATTCTGTGGCAGAAGATGCATTTTAAGAGTTCCGACGAATGCCCCTTTAATCGGCCCATATGATTGAGACCCCTACGAGAGGTCAAAGGTCAAACTATGTACATGGTGTAGCTTGGGTCAGTGGTTCTCACGACCGATTTTGGTTGTAATCGGAGAAAGGGTTTGGCATAAGGTAAAAAAGCAAAGCGTCTGAAGAAGGAGAAGGAAATGGAAACTAAACAGCACAAGCATATTCGCATGTTAACACATGCGAATATAATTTGAGTGAAAATGATACAATATTGTGACCATGTGTCAGAGCAAACTGTGATTTTGTGTAGTTTTAAGTGGCTATTTTTTTGCGTCCACATAGACGCAAAATTTTACTCTATCTAGACCAAAGTGTGTCCACCTTTGGATTAGTGCGTCATAGACGCAAAAACGCACACTAATGTGAACCCTGATACGTCCCCATTTTCATAAGTATTATCCTGTATACGTCAGCCGTTGGTGGGTCATCAGACAGGAACTGATAATTTAAAAAAAATAGGGAAATTGCAGTGAACTGCGAAGTTAGCGTTGCGGAATTGAAATCAAGTTCATTGACTTTAATCACACAAGCAACTTTTTTTCACCGACTCAATTATTTTGGTGCCCTGTAAGCAAACATGCAGCGGCACGTTTACATGTCCACGTATGTATACATTCAACATGTTCAAGAAAATATTTCTGTGATTTATAGACAAGGCATGTAAATATCTAAATAAGAACACTATGTTGCACAGATAGGTTTCTAACCATTGTTACTAATGTTAACCTATTGGTTCTACTGGAAATCATTCAATAGAATGACTTCGGCAGTCTCTGCAACAATCCATGCATAGGTCGTGGTTGATGGATTGCTGAATGTCGTATAGATTTGGTGCAAAGGTTGGAGGTTGAATGTCTTTTTACTGTTTGTTGGTCCTGTGTTTGTAATTGCCGTGCATCAAAGTTGAGAAGGATGCGACTGTGGTACTGAATCTCTTTGGAAATTGTTTCTTGCAAGAATGTCTTTAGCCACAAACCCTATTAACCTGCCACACAATAAGAATTGACGGGTTCTCAAAGAATGTCAATCCTTAACATTTGGACTCGATGCAAAGCCCCCTCTGCCCCTGCTTTTCCCCAAGCTGTTAAATGGCCTCATTGTATATGGTCTTCATTTTGTTTCTTTTAAAATGAATTCAGCCAGATCTGTCTTTCCCTGTACAGATCTATTTGCAAATGCCAGGAGCTGCAAACGGTTCTTGATGATAGTATGTCCATGCTTCCAGGAACTTTTGTAAGAGTGACTGGTCTGCCCTTTCAGCTTCACCATAAGATTGGGGAAGGTATCAATCCTCAAATGTATGCACAGCTGTAAAAGAATGATGAACATATGAAGTGGTTGCCAAAGTTTTTACAATGTAGGAATGCAATGTGAATTATGAGTTGCTCATGATTTGCCTTCGGCTTAGGTAATAAAAGGGAATGCTGACCCTCATATTTCAATGTATGAAGTAAAGGTAGCTGTCATAGCAGCTCTGTAAAATACACGATGACAGAGCCACAATCCATATGCTGAAAAAAATTAACTGCCCAACTGATCCTGATGGTGTTCGGGATATGCTTTTTGGTCCAAATCTATAATTTCACGATGATATTGAGGATTTTGAGTCCTAGACCAAGCTAATTTGAAGTGGTGCAGCCTATGACATCCCCTATTCCCACACCTTATAACAAACTAGCTGATTTGAGTGGGAGCGGTCATTCCTAAACGGGTTTTGTGACAATTTCACATGATGCAAAAACTTCAGCGACATTAATATTTTTCTCCAAGCCATTCCCTTTATTTGCCTTTTTGCTGTCACAAATCACCACTTCACTAAGCTCAAGAGCTATTTTTCCCCCAACGGTGTTAGCTATAATGAGCCAGGAGAACGGTTACTGCCAATAGGCCAACCAAAGGAACTCCCACTCCCAAGGACCCCCTCAGTTGCGTATCGTGGGGTCGGAGGAAAGGGGGGCTACCACTTGGAAGATATTGCGGCAAACTCGGGAAATTTTTGAGGCAAAATCAACCGTTTTGGACGCTACCCTCCGATCGGGACGATTTTTGCCTGACCGGGCTGCTTTTCCCTTACCGCGCTTTTGCCCCCTTCACCCCGAATCCCAATGCTGCCGATAGATGTCTCGCGCCAAGTGCCCTGGGTGCCGCCTTTAAGGGGGGTGAAAGCGCACGGGGAAAGAGGGCAATATTTATGGGCAAATAGGCTGCAATGATTCGAAAAAATAAACTTTAATGAGATAACCATGATAGGTCTAATGTAAAATTACTCTTTGCTCGAGGAAAGCGTTCCACGTTCATTCTGATCCATATGGGCATAATATATGTGTATAGGTTTCTAGCTTGGAGATCCAGCAGCAATTAACATTATAGGGCCAGTTTTTAGAATTAATCGAAATAACAAATCGTATCGGTCTGTGTGCGTATCCGTAGTGTTACAAATCACAATGGAGAGAAATGAAAAAATGACATGCTTAACAAAAAGTGGAACATGCTTTCCTTTATGCAAGATATATTTACATTAGGACCTATCATGATCATTACAGTGAATTGTTTTGAGTATGTGCCGCAATATGGATTTCATTTTGTCGTGGTATGACCCTTTTTCAAGCAATTTTGGTATTTATTTAGTAATCTTTTTTCAAATCTTTTAAACAATTTCTCACTGAAAATTAAGTCCAATCGCCTCCACCTGAAGCCAACATTTCCAAAGTGCGAAAAAAATAACTGGTCAAAAATTTGAGGAAAAAAAAAAAAAAAAAAAAAATGGCAAAATTGTCACGGTTAAATTAAATCTCTGCATGTATTAGATATGGGTCAATTTTTCAGCAAAAAATCACTATAGATAAGGCCCTACTCCAGATTCCCGGAGGCACGTACGGCAGTCCGTCCCTACCCAAACAGAATTGAAGACCAACACGGCCATATCAATTTTTGTCATTTTACTCTCTTAATAGAACCAAAGATTGAAAATCAATATTAAAGATTGGTGAAGGAAAGGTTTAAAAGTCGTTTAATTATATCCTTGTAAACAAATTCGCAGTCTCTTGCCAAAAATCAAGAACAATGCCTCAAAAAAGTACAAATTTTGGGTGATTTTGCTTTTTACCACTTTGCTGCCTGTTTTTATCTATTGTAATTTTATTTTGCCCATTCTATTTATTAGTATGTTTTTTTGAGTAAAATATGGCTCTTCCTCTAAATGAAAAACTCCTCTTTTACACAACAAATGAGCCGATTTTATTGGAGATGATAAGCTTTGTGTACCGATACGGTATTGTTTAGAGTGGCACCCCCCCCCCCCCCCACCCCCCCCCCGGATTTTCGCGACGGCGATGGGAAAGACATACGGTTAACCTGCGAGCGAAATAATGAAAAGGTCAGTATATTTTAACCAGTTTACTGGCAACAATTATAAAATAGGGCCTATAGATATAGGCCATACTTCCACATTTCCCGGAGGCACGTACACGTCGGTACCTATACCCAAACGAGTTGACGGCCACCACGGCCATATCATATTTGGTAATATACTCTCTAAAACAAATAGATGAAAAATCAATATTAAAGATTGGGAGAAGGAAAGGTTTAAAAGTCTTTAATTCATCCTTGTTAACAGACGTCGCAGTCATGCTTGCAAAAAAAACATATGTCTAAATTAAAACTTTGAGGTGATTGGCTTTTACCACTGATGTTGTTTTTTATCTATCTATTTATCCGGGGGGGGGAGGCATTCACAGATGAAATGGATATGGGCTCGCGCTTCCAAACCCGGGGCATTCGGTGACACGGACTGATAAAAATGGGGTCTTTGGGTGAGAGACAGCCAATGCCCCCAAAATAGGGTTTTCCGAGGAAAAATTTGCAAAAATTCCAAAAATTGAGGGTCTTGGGGAGATTTTTGAAAACTTTTCAAAAAATATGGGTCTTTGGCTAAAGATTTTTAAATTCCCCCTAAACGGGTCTTTGCATGGTGACAACATTTTGGTAACTTTTCAAAAAAATTGGGTTGGAGGTGGGGTGACAACGGTTGTGAAAAGGAGGGGTCTTAACAGCCTTATATACGTATCACTTCCAAGATATGGGAGTGCCCCCCCCCCCCCTGGTAATGATATTTTAAGTAAAAAATATGGCTAAATGAAAATCCCCATTTACACAATACATGACCGATACTGGCAGATGATAAGCTGTACCGATACGGGAGGTTTATAGGTCCCACCCCCCCCCCACGTAATTTTACGAGGCGCCGATGGGAAAGACATATATACGATCCAACCGGTGAGTGAAATAATGAAAGGTTAAGTAAATTTGCAATTTGCACGGGCAAAATACTATCAAATTTACAGACTGGCATTAATGTTGCCAACATATATAAATTACGTTACGATGCGAAAAGTATGAGTTTTAATTGTTGGATTTAAGGATTATTATTACAGTATGCTGTAAAAAAATCCGTAAAAAACAATTAAACATATTTGATGCAGTGAGTGATTAGAGATGAATGTGAGGTGGGCCTATCCACAAATTTCAAAGACATTTTTCGGTGCATATTCTCTAAATTTTACAGTCTCTTATAAAATATTACGACATCAAACTGTAAAATATAGAGTGCGTTTGAATGAAAACTTGAAAAAAAAGCTTGTATTTACAGGGTGTTCTTGGCTGATGCGCCCAGGGACATGATTCTCCTACAAAAAATACAGTTACTTTAGTCATATAAAATTTTAGTTATTTAAAGCGTATAATTGAAATCATATTATTATCCGTTTAATAGTCAGTATTTGCTTATTTCCAAATTACAGCCAAATACTGTATATCTAATCATTTTAGAGTATTTTGCCTGTAAATGCACTGTTACAGGGTGTGAGAGAACCACATTATGACTAATGCACAATTTCATACACGTATTTACGTTTGCATGTCACCTTGTAAAAACAATAGAGAAACATTTTGCAGTCATGTTGCACGAATCAGAAATACAGTGCTTAAAAAATACAACATAAGAGATTATTTTTTCCAGAGCTGGTGTTGTTTCTCTTGGGTCTTTATTTGATGATCGTTGAGTGAAATATGACCAAATGAAATTCGTCCCCTTTTACACGATACATGAGCCGGTGTGGACAGGGATAGGATCACGTACACACTATCATGTTTAACATTTTTAAAGCCCCCCCCCCCCCCGGGCCGGTTTTTAAAAAATCATGTCAGGACTTTTGGTCATCACGATTATTAAATAAGACCCTTTTCGTTACAAATTAATGTTTTCAGTGCATGGACAAAGATGAAAATATCATTCAAACATAACGCACGATGGTTGAAACACGTTTTGAACGGGCTTTTGAATGACCCATAAAAGTATGTCATGTCTATGATGAACCTAGTTTTAAATTGCCGCTTTTAACTACTTTACTTGTATAATAAGTCATGCATGACTGTAATCGATTTTTATTTTTCTTATTTAATGCGACAAAAATTATTCACTTTTTTTACCCAATTTGGCCCTTTCGTGAGCCAGCACTATTGGTATGTACGTGTCTGTGTGTACGTGTACGTGTCTGAAATACTATTTATCAACAACGGCCAAAATTCCTGGACAAGTATATATTTTTATTGGTGTTGTACGAACACCAATTTTAAGGTAGACAATTATCAAACATCCTCTGCAAAAATCCTGTTGAGTATGCCTTCACACACTATATACCACCATGGTGGACATTGAAACTGACATAAAATGAAAATGCAAACATCGAGGGCTCATCATTGGCTTAGGAAGATTTTCTGGATTGGGGAGGGGGCCCACCGCGAGGCACCGAGTGGGGGAGGCAGTGGCGGCATGCAGATGGTCAGAAGAAAAATGACGGGAAGAAAAATAACGGGATTTATGGCAAAAAAACAGCGATTTGGGGCCAAAAATCACAAATTTGGGTAAATGTCAGCGATTTCGGGCCAAAAATCTCAAATAAAAAAACCCACCCATTGCTATACAAAATTGACATGAAAAATTGATATACCAGAAGGCTGAAAATGGGACCGATGTCTGTGGCACGACTCCGTATGGTCATTTGTGTTGAGACCCCCCCCACTGGGTCAATTCTATCAAAATTAATGATCTTTATATACTTAAATCGGGCCATTCCCTTTTAATTCCATGCCCCTGTGTGTTGTAAACCAGACCTCCTTTCTTCGAGCTAATTGCTAATTATAGTATAGCTAAGTAATATTTACATTAGGCATCAAATGTTTATGTCATGGTCTTCGCCATCCCCATCCTTTCTTGTGCATTCAGTACAAACATATTACCACGGACGCGTCGAGTGTCCATTCAGTTCTTGTATTCTATAAATAGTCCAGCGGCAGGTCACCAATTATTTTTCCAAAATAACGTTAATTCCATTATGCTAATGAATACAAAAAATAGCTTCAACGTATATTCACCTATATATGATTTATCTTTATCCTCGTAGTTTTTTTTTTTTGTTTCCAAAAAATAAATAATTTAGAAATATATCAAAGATTTCAAACCTCCGACGCCACACGGCGCTCCACGATTTAACGCTAGAACAAAAGTCCCGATTTTTGCGTCAAAATAACACGTTGATGATCATTAGAAAGCTTTTACTAATTAAAACTACGTAGGCATAAATCAATCTTGAATTTTTGCCGTATGCCTTCTTATTGTTCTCTTTTATCACCGCGAATAAATAATTTTACATAGAAATATTAACAAAGGGTTCAAAACTCGAGTACCCATGGGTAATTAGCACGAACGTGGACGACAACTCGTACCATAGAACACGGTACCCTCATTTACTATTTACCTTTGTCAAACCACGGAATTCAAACGCATATCTACTACGTTTACAAAAACATATTTAGCGATATTCACAACACTTTTATTTTTGCAATCTCAATGCAATCTAAATCATCTACAGCAGTTTGAATACATAACCCCCCCGAGCACGAGCAATCGAGATACAACGATGGGAAGGGATTACCTGAATAGGGTACAAATTCAACATGCGACCTCCTGGGTCACAATGCTCCTCCAGGGAAAACATCAATTTGACTCTTTATAGTTAAATAGATGCTTATATGCAATCTTCAAAGTTCAGGCCTTAGTAGTGTCCTCTGCCAAACAGTTTCTACTTTAATCTTGAATTCTTTCCACCATTCAAATTGGTGAAGAACTCTTGGGGCAACCACTATTAAGGCACGATCAATCAGAAATTGGAAAAGTCCATATTGCAGAAACCAAATTGGAAATTGCATACCTGAGGGTATAATTATACTGGAATACAGGTTTAGTGGTGCAATAGCAATAGTGTTTTTAGTGGTGGAGATTATACCAGTCATAGGCATTATTTCCTAGATAGGGGTAACCTTCTCTTATGGTTCATGGTCATCGTGGGGCAAAAATTATCCCGAGCTATGAAAACATCTTGAGATAAGGCGCACGTAACACGCTTGACCTCTGTTCTGATAACTTAACCACATGACCATTTTTAACTTTCAACCCACGCTAAGTCATTGTGGCAATTTCTAGTTTTCAGTGATCTTAGTGCAAGTCTAGATTTGTGTCCTGCTTTCAGTGGAGTGTTTTGTGTATTGTTTTGAATGCAGTCCTGAAATTATAATTCCTCATTGATAAAGGGTAGTTTGATTTTTTTTCCATCCAGACATTTTCATTGATAGTGGTGTTTTGTTACCTTTTATTACTTTGAGCTCCCATCTAATACTGGTTAAAGACCGATACGCACATGTGGTCCCGTGGTACAACGTACCAACTCATGACCCCAAGGTCTGGTTCGGAGTCCACTGATTTGTTTTGGGAAGTCTGTTTTTTAATCACTTCAGCCGGGGAGAGGCTCTGAATCCCAACATGAATGCACCGTAGTGACCTTCCCTGGACATTGAGCAACCTTGCATTCTACAATGGGTTGTAAATCTGCCAGAATTTGTAAACAATCTGAGTTTAAAGCAATTGTTGTCTGCACAGCTGTTTGACCCCATGCTAATTGCTCTTTTTTTTAGAGCAATTTAAAGCAATGGCGACATACTTTTGACAACTGATATAAGTAGGGACATGCAAGAGCTATTATTTCTGCGAAAATCAGAAAAATCCATTGCGGGAATCTTGCCATATAGCGTTTCCTAGCGCTTGCGTTTCCTTTCAATTTTTGGGCCATTCTTCGGGAAGTCACACGTGACCAAACTTTATTTTCCCCGTGACAAAACAACCAATGTAGCGAAAGTGGAAACATTATTTTTAGTCGGGTTTTGTCCAAACCTAACCAAAAATGTTTCCACTTTAACTAGATTGGTTTTGTTATGAAGGGCAAATAAAGTTTGGTCATATGTGCGGCTTCCCGAAGAATGGCCCTTTTGCAAACTAGGGCTTTATTCAGATGCCTATTGCCAATGAATGAATGGCCCCATTCCTCATCTGAATCCCTATGGTCTAGTCTATGGCACTCCATTTCTAGTAGTTTAAAGTACCGAACCACATGACCAAGAAGGATATGAGAAGGAGGAATCTTATGGTCATTGTCAATGAAAACCTGAAATACTGTGAAATGAGGTCCCAGTAACCCTGCGGGCCGCTCCCACTTGTGATTTCATCAAAATCTGCAAGATCTTGGACAACTCGAGAGCCAATTTGTGTTTTCTATTCATTCCACCATTTCATTTCATCGCAGACTCCCATTCCATCACCATGCCCCCTTTGATAGCAGATTGCTTGACTTGTACAGCAAAAGATCGGAACATCTGTCGATGACAAGCAATGACCTGCATTATAATAATATCCTTATTTATTTACATGCATCAATTGTCTAATTGTTTGGTGTGTTTTATTATATTGCACAAATGTTTTCAACCGTCATTACTAACATGAACCTGTTGGGTCCACTGGAAATCATTTAAGAGGATTACTTAAATAGTCTCTGCACCAATCCATGCATAGGTCATGGTTGCTGGATTGCAGAATGCCTGATTTGGTTCAAAGGTTTTGAGGTTGAATGTCTTCCCACACTTTGTTGGTTCCTTCAGTAAAATATTTCTGTACTTGCCGCATCAAAGTTGGGAGGGATGTGACTGGCGGACTGCAGTTCTGAATCTCTCTTCGGAAATAGTTTCTTGCAAGAATGTCTTTAGCTTGATTTAAACACGAACCCTGTTAACCTGCCACACAATCAGAATTGAATGGTTCTCGATGAATGTCAATCCTTCACACTTGGGCTTGCTGTAAAGCCTCCTCTGTTCCTGCTTTTCTCCAAGCTGTCAAAAGGGCCTCATTGAATAGCTCTATTTTGTTTCTTTTAAAAATGAATTCAGCCAGATCTTGTCTTTCTCTGTACAGACCTGCAAATGCCAGGAGCTGCAAAATGTTCTTGATGTTATAGCACGCCCATGCTTCCAGGAACTCTTTTGTAAGAGTGAATGGTCTGCCTTTTCAGTTTCACCATAAAGTTGGTGGAGGTATCAATTCCCAATATGTTGCACAGCTGTAAAGGACAGATATTTGCATTGAAGTGGTTACAGTGTTTACACTGATGTGAATTATGAGTTACTCATGCATTTGCCTTCAGCTTATCATTTTAAAAAGGTTATACTTTACCCTAATTGTTCAGGTATGAATTAAATAGGTAGCTGATCAAGCAGTTTCTGAATTAACCCAGGATGTGTACGACACAATCGGGAGTTTCCGTAAACCCGACCCATCTGACACTTTTTCGACACAAAACCTTATGAATTCGGATACCTTCACAAAAAAAACTGGTTTATTCCATGAAGGGTTTCCTAATTTGTAAGTGTCCGAAAAAAGGGTCAGATTGGTCAGGTTACCGAAACTCCTGCCACCATCCCTATGCTGAAAACAATAGCTTCCCAACTGATTCCCTTATGGTTTCTGGATGTGCCCCGTTTGTCCCAAAATAATATTCATTCCAATTGATATTGAGGATTGTGTCCCAAAAGGGAACAGGTATGGGTAATTTGATGTGGACTCAAAAATTAATACTGCAAATTTGTGGATTGTTGTTACCACAAAACAAACGGTCTCTTAAGGCCTTACAAAGCTTATATACAATTAAACAGCTACTAAATGTGATTTTGATATAAATTTTAGAAGAAAACCGTTTTGCTGTTTATCTTTTTAGAGATACACAACCATTCTATGTTAACTATTCATTTATTCGTAAAATATGTTAACAGCAAGTTATTAAAAATAACTGACCTTCAGCACATATTTTCAATTACTGCAACCTTTATCCCTCCAATTACTGCTATGAGGATTGTTTCCATGCATCCATTGTCATCAGTCGATTGAAATGGAGGTCAAAGTAAAACCAGCGCCTCATACGTGTATCCAATACGTGGACAAACCACTTTATCTGGCAGACTCTTTTCTCCAAGGCTTTCTCATCATGAGACCAAAATAGGGAGGAAAGCAGCCACTCCATAGCCAAAAATGGAGATAAGCCATTGCCCACGAAAAATAAAAAAGTTTTAAGGTGTCCATGTCGGAATGAGGTTTAGCCAAAAATACGTTGCATCCTAACAGGCCATGAGACTATAGGATAAAAGCAATCTCTATTAATCAGATGAAACAGTTCAATTCTTAGATTGATCAATTAATTACTCAAGCGAACCGAGGCCATTCCATGTCAACATTCGAGATGTGCACCGCAGCACGTCATGGATTTTTTTCGCTTTAATGGGGTGGTATGACATTGATGAGATATGAAAATCCTGAAATTTGAGCGTCATAGCCCATTTCGTTTTCCCGCTAGAGCAATTGGAAATTTAGGGGGGTCACCATCAAAAGTGCCGCCCAATGTGAAAGACTATGGTGAGAGGGTCACAGATTTGTAATGGAGCCCTCCACAACTTTGAAAATCACTACCTAAGGGTAATATTTGGTGTAGAATCAAAACCTGGCATCAGGAGTTCAAGCATGTTTACTTTGAGAGTTAATGAGGCCTAAATATGCACCTTTGTTCATTCGGGGCCAAAGTATGGGGGTCATAACTCCAAAAGTAAGAAATTTTTATTGTCCATCTTTGGTCAATCAGAGTTACTAGAAACTTTAAACCAAGACAATTATGAACACATTAGAAAAGTATAAGTGGGGTACAGCCCCTGAAAAATGGAATTGTACTTGTTCACACATTTTGACCCCTGAAAACCAATGTTGGCATTCGACACCACCCCTCTACTTCAGATATGTTGAAGATATATCATTAAAAAACACTTCCTTGAAAGAACTAGCTTGGTGTCTTAATTTTTTCACAACAAAATACACACTCAAAGTTACCACAAAAGGTATAGGTGGAACCCAGAGGGCATGGTAACATGCACCAGTGTATATCACCATATACGTTCTATGGGGTATCAGCAAGTTTCTTGTGTTGAAAGAAATGAAGACATAAAGTCACCAAGCTGGTTCTTTCAAGAATAGGTCTTTGATGATTGTATCTTCAACCATATATGAAGTAGAGGGATGAGTTGTCGCATGTCAACATTGATTTCCAGGGGGGCCAATATATGTCAAAATGCAAAATAGGATTTTCAAGAGGCTAAACTCACTATTACTTACCTCATATGCTTATGATTTATAATGGTAGAAAGCCGCAGTGTGAATCTCATTAACAAGAAAATGGACATTAAAAATAGTGTTACTTATGGCGTTCTGACCCCCCAAACTTGGTCTCACAGATGAAAGATATTGCATTTTTCACACCCAAATTTTACTTAAAGTAAAGGAGCTATCACATTTTTGATGCTCAGATTGAATTGATAACCATAAAAAACTCCCCAGATAGTGATTTTTCAAAGTAGGAGGGCTCCCTACAAAGTTTATGGCCCCTCTCAGTATGTCTTTCACATCAGACAGCATTTTTGATGGTGACCCCCCTTAAATTTCTGAATGCTACTGTGGGAAAACAAAGGGGGTATAAAGCTCAAAATTTCAGGATTTCATTCTCATCAATATCTATCATCACCCCAAAAAGAAAAAAATCCATGAAGCGGCGTGCACATGGTGTTGACATGGAATAGGCCCAACAAACCAGTCAGCATTTTCAAACACATCAGCGTCAGGAGTATTTAGCTCCATCCTCGCTTAAAATGATGTCTTCACAAAGCCGGATAACGCAAATGATAGTTGTTAATGTGCAAAAATCGCTGCCTACACACTTTACCCATACACCCTTCTTCCAAATCACGCTTTCCTAATTATCTCTATCTTTCCAATCAATACACCTTACGGTGTATATAGTCATTGTTACAAGGTTACGCCGATCAGACCAATTATCCGATCAGATTAATTCAAGTGTCAAACTATTTATACAAACACCACCTTATAACTCTCTAACAAATAATTAACACCGACGTTCTGTACAAATAATACAACATACATAGAAACATGATTTAAACAGCTGCAAAGGTCGGCTCATCTTAAAACCCAACATCTAATTATTAACGATAAATAAGATTACAAAAAAATTATATCACTTATGCATTATTTATTAACTTTAATTGTAACCAACGACACAACACATGTATCTACCTGCCCTCCTAAATCTCATACCTTAACAACATATCAAGTGGGTAGCAGCGTGGAATGTCTTCAATTATTGTCGAAACAAATCGGTTTCTCCCCGGTGTTGATACCTATACATAAATCTGAAGGTAAACAAGGATATTGTACGCGACATCCATGTGTAGGAAGCGAGATCTTCATTTGGCTTCCAGTGAACCTACACACCAAAAGTGCCTATTCCATTACACAGCTGAACAACTAACAGGCAAAAGTAATAATCACTTTAACAGAAGGTTCTAACCCACTCAAAACTAGGACCAGTGCTAAATATTCCCACCAATTATATTTCATTGATTCAGTTCTAAAATTGACACCTTTTCATCATGGGTCATTTAATAATTATTTGAAAAAAAACCGCTATCAAGACATAAAGAACAATTTGGAAAAACATTTTCTCTAGAGCACAATGAAAATATAAACCATTTCTCATCTGATTTATAGGAAATCAGGCAAAAAAAATGTATCATTCGAACTTACAAAAACAATGCCTATAATACCATTCTACTGAACCGTTGTAGAATTACTAGCCTCATTTGCGTCAAACATAATTTAACGTTTCCACCAAAGCTAAAAATTATTACGCAGTCACTATAACTTCACATTGTTCAACAAAATTACCACTTCGATGTAAAGGTAAGCAGATCCCGCAGACAATATATAGCTCAAATAATGATATCGTGTTGTCCTAATAAACGCCCCTGCTCTAATAAACGCCCCTATGATTGTTGGATAAAACACTTGAAGAAAAATTCGTTAAGCTTACCTTAATCGCATGATTTAATGGCCGGGACGGTCGTAATCGTATCATAATCGGTGTTGTCATCAATGCTTTCTGCCTTCACGGCACATCAAAACTTGGACCCAAGTGTTGATTATAATAGCCCTGGGTTGAAATCCCCATTTGCATGCCAGAAAACACTCTTTTATAAACTGTGTAAGGTGATTTTGCAGGGATTTTTGACTGTAATAAACGCCCCCACTTTTGAAAAATGCACCGCCCCGGGCGTTTATTAGGAACAATACGGTATTACATGTAGTAAAACCGAACCTACAACCCAATTTCCACAAAATGATAGTTCCAGTAGATTGACTGTCAAACTGAGGCACTGAATCTTCAGAAAGTTGCTTGCAAGAATGTCTTTAGCTTGATTTAAACACGAACCCTATTACCTGCCACACAATAAGAATTGACGGGTTCTCAAAGAATGTCAATCCTAAACATTTGGGCTTGCTGTAATGCCTCCTCTGACCCTGGGCACTTTTCCCCAAGCTGTCAAAAGGGCTTCATTGATTGGCTGGGGTATCTTTTAAAAATGAATTCAGCCAGGTCTATATCTTTCCCTGTACAGATCTATTTCCAATTGCCAGGAGTTGCAGACGGTTCTTGATGCTATTAGCATATATCCGTGCATGCTTCCAGGAACTTTTGTAAGAGTGACTGGTCTGCCATTTCACTTCCACCATAAAAATTGGTGAATGTATCAATCCTCAATGTATTGCACAGCTGTAAAAGAAAGATATACATTTGAAGTGGTTGCAAAGGGTTTTCATACTGATGACTACAATGTGAATTATGAGTTGTTCATGTATTGCCTTCAGCTTTATGTATAAAAGGTTATACTTTACCCAATGTATGAATGTATGAATTAAAGGTAGCTCATCTAGCAGCTTCTAAATTAACCCAGGATTTGATACAGCCACATTCGGCAGTTTCGGTAACCCGACCCATCTGACACTTTACTGACACACTTAATAGACCGGCAGCCCATAGCACTTTGATCAATCGACGAGGTACCAATATCTGAACCCAGGAGCATTCATGGTGTAACCTTACATATGCAGATATGGATGTCTGCCGTGGTCCCCCTGCTGCGTGTGGCGACAGGAGGGGGGTAAAAGAGGCCCAAAAATGCGCTAGATCAAACATTGGAGGTACCACCCCAAACCAATTTAAAATAAACAGGTACATCACACACAGCACAGAATGGCCCCTGACAGACAAATTTTCTGCTGCTAAGGGCCCAGCAGACACCCCAAAAGGGCCCCAAAATATGACCTAGATCAAACATTAGAGGTACCACATGAAAGCAATTTCACATGATTAAGTATATCTCACAGATCACAGAATGGCCCATGCAAGACAAATGATCTGCTGCAAAGGGCCCGACAGAACGGCCCCAAATTTGGCCCCTATGGCCACTCCCGTAGAATTGACCTAGAGTATATATTGAAAGTACCACTTGAAACTAATTTTGGATAATCAGGAACATCCTACATAGTACAGAAATCCCCTGCCAGACAAATGTTCTGCTGCTAAGGGCCCAGCAGACACCCCAAAAGGGCCCCTAAATATGACCTAGATCAAACATTAGAGGTACCACATGAAAACAATTTCACATGATTAAGTATATCTCACAGATCACAGAATGGCCCATGCAAGACAAATTATCTGCTGCAAAGGGCCCGACAGAACGGCCCCAAATTTGGCCCCTATGGCCACTCCCGTAGAATTGACCTAGATTATATATTTAAAGTACCACTTGAAACTAATTTTGGATAATCAGGAACATCCTACAGAGTACAGAAATCCCCCTGCCAGACAAATGTTCTGCTGCTAAGGGCCCGGCAGACACCCCAAAAGGGCCCCTTAATATGACCTAGATCAAACATTAGAGGTACCACATGAAAACAATTTCACATGATTAAGTATATCTCACAGATCACAGAATGGCCCATGCAAGACAAATTATCTGCTGCAAAGGGCCCGACAGACGGCCCCCAAATTTGGCCCCTATGGCCACTCCCGTAGAATTGACCTAGAGTATATTGAAAGTACCACTTGAAACTAACTTTGGATAATCAGGAACATCCTACAGAGTACAGAAATCCCCCTGCCAGACAAATGTTCTGCTGCTAAGGGCCCAGCAGACACCCCAAAAGGGCCCCTTAATATGACCTAGATCAAACATTAGAGGTACCACATGAAAACAATTTCACATGATTAAGTATATCTCACAGATCATAGAATGGCCCATGCAAGACAAATTATCTGCTGCAAAGGGCCCGACAGACGGCCCCCAAATTTGGCCCCTATGGCCACTCCCGTAGAATTGACCTAGAGTAATTATTGAAAAGTACCACTTGAAACTAATTTTGGATAATCAGGAACATCCTACAGAGTACAGAAATCCCCCTGCCAGACAAATGTTCTGCTAAGGGCCCGACAGACGGCCCCCAAATTTGGCCCCTATGGCCACTCTCGTAGAATTGACCTAGAGTATATTGAAAGTACCACTTGAAACTAATTTTGGATAATCGGGAACATCGTACAGGGTAAATAAATCCCCCTGCCAGACAAATTATCTGCTGCTAAGGGCCTGGCAGACACCCCAGAAGGGCCCCAAAATATGACCTAGATCAAACATTAGAGGTACCACATGAAAACAATTTCACATGATTAAGTATATCTCACAGATCACAGAATGGCCCTTACAAGACAAATTATTTGCTGCAAAGGGCCCGACAGATGCCCCCCCCCCAAAAATGGGCCCTATGTCCACTCTCATAGAATTGACTATATATATTTAAAGTACCACTAGAAACTAATTTTCGATAATCAGCAACACCCTACAGAGTGCAGAAATCCCGGGCAGAAATCCCTCTGCCAGATGTTCTCTTGCTTTAATCTGATTTTTACTTTTTAATTAAAACTTCCTGATAATCAGCGTTTCAAAGACGATCAGAACATAGTACCTTTATGGAAATCACACTAAACTACATTAATACAATATATACTATAAATATCCCTTGGACACATATAAGTCGAGTGGTTTCATAAAAATGGAATTATGTTAATCATAAAAATGAATTGAAAACATCTGGCCTGACTTAAAAATTACCACGTTGTATAACATGGAATTCGGTCCCCAAGAAGGCACTGCACCGAATATGCCATACATGCTATAAACTAAAAGTGTCAAATACGAATAAGTGTTAAATGCATCATCTGTTCCTTTTATCTGATACCGCATCATGCACTAGTGCATATTTTAAAAAGCGCGTTTTCAGTGGTGTAACCAGCAGAGGGGTGGGGCAGGGGTTGATTTCCCCCTTACTCAGAACCCTTTCCCCCCGCCAGGCCCCCAATAAATCAACCTTTTGTACAGTGTCTATGGAAAAGGACCCAAATTCGCCCTTCAAAAAATGCCATGGCACCCCTTCTCTCCCCCCCTCCCCCATTTGCAAAGGTCTGGTTACACCACTGCACATTTTATAACATTTAATTTATAATGTTATTTTTAATAGGGGTTCTCCTTTAAAACCACCACCATAGTCTTCATAAAGAGGGTGCTTTTCATGGTAAAAACATCATAGCGTGGAATAGTATACCTATGTACGCGTTATTTTGAATGTTCGTTTATCTGAAGGCGTCTTATATTCCGAATGTTTGTTTATCTGAAAATGACCCTAACCCCGGGGGGGAGGTAACTTGAATTTTGGTAGGGTACCCATGCTCATTCAAAAATTAGGGACTGGCTGAAAATGCAGGACTACCGCTAGGGATATCAAATTCACAATTTTTCACTAAAATTGTTCCCGTTAGGGGTCACTTTCATAACCCCTGGAACAAGCATGGGTACTCGACCAAAATCCAAGTAACCCCCCCCCGGCCTAAACCGTAACTCTAAAACTAACCATAAACCCTTACACTAAATCCTAACCATGAACCCTAATAGCCCTAAACCCTAATCCTAACCCTTACTCTTTTTCAGATAAACCGTATTTCTTTTTCGGATAAATGACCTCGGAATAACGCACCTTCAGATTAATAAACCTTCGGAATAATGAACCTTCAGATAAACGAACCTTCAAAACAAATTTTCGGACAAATGAACCCTCGAAATAGCGATCCTTCAGATAAACAAGCCTTCGGATAAATGCATAGACCCCCATCCATTGAGCTGACATTATTTTAAAGCGATTCATTGGTGGCTAATGCATAATGTTGGTGAGGTTTTTAAAATTTGTGTGTGTGTGTGTGTGCATGCGCGAGCATGTGTGAGTATGTGGGTGTGTGTGTTTGTGTAAGCCACTGTCAGTGAACAATGAGATAAGATTTGCATAAGCAACACCAGTCAAAATGTGAAACAGATCGACACATAAAGGAAAACGCTATACTGGCTCAACGTGGTGGAATTATCCAGCGAGCATGGAACCACATTCATCAACAGAACATCAGCAAATTGGTAAACAGCATGTGTAAACACTACAATGATGTCAAGTGCAGATGGAGGAAACATTGACTATTGAGTCTCACCCTGAATGACAAAACAATTAAGCTTACATTGTATTTTGATTTAAACAGGCATTTCAAACATTACCTCTTTCTTTCACAAAAAGAGCAATATACAAAGAAAAATGCCTATTTGATACCGATGAATGTAAAGCTTACATCACATTCTTTATTTTCCTGCATATTTTCTTGTTTTTTTCTTTGCCCATGCGTCAATGTCTTAAGCTTATTTACCTCAGATCGCAATAAATAATGGAAATGAAATCGTGCACATAGTAAAATGTTAATTTCTTACTTTAGACCTTTGAATACGGTAAAGTGACACTTTTTCTGACAGCATAATTTTTGGAAAAATGGAGTGTGTGTTGATGCCAAAGGTGTTTTTTGAAAAGCAACAACTTTTGTGGCAGAGCCAAATGTTTCCTCTCTTCAAAACTTTTTAAAATTTCCCAATCATCCAGTTTTAAGGGAAGTTATGCAACGAAATGTCCTTGAATTTTAGGGGAAACTATCTTTTGGGAACCCTGTATTATCAAAATCTCATATAATCATAGTAAACGAAGTCTTACTGAGTTCATCCTCAATTCACGAGGACATCATGCATGACTTTATCCTAAGATTAAGCTAGAGTGAAACCTTGCACTTCACTGATGCACTAACTCCCTGATTTCCTTACAAAATGACCAAACAAGACGACGCAATGGCCGTGGTGAGCAAAAGTACTTGATTGACAGTTTGGCTTCCGCTCCATCCACTATGTCAGTGCTCCTTATTACGTAATTTCCAAAAAACTAGCCATTACCCCCTGCTTAGATCTGGATAAACCAAGTAATGAGACTTCAAACTTGTCAAAAGTAGGTGCAGGTTATGGCTAGATTTCTCAAAATACAATGTGATATTTCAGTTCAAATCAAAAACTCATGTACAAATGCCATAGTCAAGCAGTTTTCAACTATAGTTGTTACCCGGGAATATAGAATCACCGATGCAAAAACACTGAATGCAATAAAAACAGTTTGTTTCCGAGTGGTGTGTTAGACTTGCATGGATTTTGTGCTTATCCAAGATGGCCGTCGAGATGGCCGTCATACATTAAAATGACTACACTAAGTTCAATAATACATGTACATGCAGAAAATTGATCCTAGTGTCAATGACTAGATTTGTGTGGTGAAAGAACTCAAATTTACCATCATTAAACTTCGCAGCTTTCTGTTCACCAGTTCACCAAATCCAAGATGGTAGTCAATATCATGGCATCTAAAATTATGCCACAACAGAAATATAATATTTCTACAGAAATATGATGATATTTCATGTTTTTGAGCTGTTATCACACTTCAAAATAGATTGTCTGCTGCTTATGGCTCATCAGACCCTCCAAAATAGGGTATCAAAATGTGGGTTGCATCACATAAAACGCATGAAACAAATTAAAATTGAACTATTGCATTTTAGCAATATAAATAGGACTTGACAGAGTATGTAAGGCCTCTAACACTCTATAAAGAGTTTCAAAATCTGTATGGGATCAAACGCTGCAAACTCCAGTTGCTAAATAAATCCTTAAAGATTCATGCTCAGTTCTCTGTTTCACTTTCTGAATCATCACTCCAACTGAATCATCAGCCTCGTCGAACTCAGTAGCTCCATCTGGGTGGTCACCCTGAAATTCCTCCACACTGCCATCTTCTACTTCTTCCTGATTATCCAAAATTAATTTTAAGGGGTACATCCAATAAATATACTATAGGTGAATTTTACAAAAGTGTCCTTTGGACCAATTTGGGGGCGTCTGTTGGGCCCTTTTCAGCAGATAATGTGTTTTACAAGGGCCATACTGTGACCTGTGACATGCACTTATTTATTTGAAATTGTTTTCATATGGGTACCTGTAATGTTTTTGATCTAGGACAAGGGGCCCTTTTTGGGTGTCTGCCGGGCCCTTAGCAGCAGAACATTTGTCTGGCAGGGGGATTTCTGTACCCTGTAGGATGTTCTTGATTATCCAAAATTAGTTTCAACTTGGTACTTTCAATATATACTCTAGGTCAATTATACGAGAGTGGGAATAGGGGCCAAATTTGGGGGCCGTCTGTCGGGCCCTTTGCAGCAGATAATTTGTCTTGCATGGGCCATTCTGTGATCTGTGAGATATACTTAATCATGTGAAATTGTTTTCATGTGGTACCTCTAATGTTTGATCTAGGTCATATTTAGGGGCCCTTTTTGGGTGTCTGCCGGGCCCTTAGCAGCAGAACATTTGTCTGGCAGGGGGATTTCTGTACTCTGTAGGATGTTCCTGATTATCCAAAATTAGTTTCAAGTGGTACTTTCAATGTATACTCTAGGTCAATTTTACAGGATTGGGCATAGGGGCCAATTTGGGGGCCGTCTGTCGGGCCCTTTGCAGCAGATAATTTGTCTTGCATGGGCCATTCTGTGATCTGTGAGATGTACTAAATCAAGTGAAATTGTTTTCATGTGGTACCTCTAATGTTTGATCTAGGTCATATTTAGGGGCCCTTTTTGGGTGTCTGCCGGGCCCTTAGCAGCAGAACATTTGTCTGGCAGGGGGATTTCTGTACTCTGTAGGATGTTCCTGATTATCCAAAATTAGTTTCAAGTGGTACTTTCAATGTATACTCTAGGTCAATTCTACGGGATTGGGCATAGGGGCCAAATTTGGGGGCCGTCTGTTGGGCCCTTTGCAGCAGATAATTTGTCTTGCATGGGCCATTCTGTGATCTGTGAGATGTACTAAATCAAGTGAAATTGTTTTCATGTGGTACCTCGAATGTTTGATCTAGGTCATATTTTGGGGCCCTTTTGGGGCGTCTGCCGGGCCCTTAGCAGCAGAAAATTTGTCTGTCAGGGGCTATTCTGTGCTGTGTGTGATGTACCTGTTTATTTTAAATTGGTTTGGGGTGGTACCTCCAATGTTTGATCTAGCGCATTTTTGGGCCTCTTTTACCCCCTCCTGTCGCCACACGCAGCAGGGGGACCACGGCAGACATCCATATCTGCATATGTAAGGTTACACCATGAATGCTCCTGGGTTCAGATATTGGTACCTCGTTCGTTTGATCAAAGTGCTCTGGGCTGCTGCCCTATAAGGTCCGTTCATACTTCACTGCATTGCAGTGCAGTGCTGCAATGCAGCCTATCAAAATTGTCACTGCAATCACTTGCAGTATTGCAACGCAGTGCAGTACTGCAATGAAGTTAAAATTATTTTAACTGGCGATGCAGCAAGATGCAGTGGGGTGCAGTCAGTGTTGCAGTATGCCAAATTTCCACAAGTTTACTGCAATGTTTACTGTGACCTGCAGTAAATCAATTAGGAGTGCAGCGGAAGTGACGGAACATTGCAGTAAATTTACTGCACAGCAATGCAGTGCAGTGGAAGTATGAACGGACCTTTAAGAATTTGGCAACCTTAACAGAATAAACCTGTGCTTTATTCGACGAAGGGTTTCCAAATTCATAAGTGTGTCAGAAAAGTGTCGGATTGGTCAGGTTACAGAAACTCCTGCCACAATCCCAATGCTGAAAACAATACCTGCCCAACTGATTCCCTGATGGTATTCTATATATGCCCCTGTTTGTCCAAATCTATACTTTCATCAATGATATTGAGGATTTTGAGTCAGAGAACAGTCCCCCGCCAACTTTTGTTGGCGAAGGGGACTATAGAAATGCTAGCCGTCCGTGCGTGTGTGTGTGTGTGTGCGCGTGCGTCCCTCACGATATCTTTGGAACTAAGCAAGTCTGGAAGTCCATCTTCGCAACAAAGATGTATCTCAAGTAGGCGGTGGGTGGGATACAAAGTGGGTCATGGGGCATGGGTCAAAGGTCAAATATGGTCAAAAATAGGGTCAAATAGGGGCAAAAATAGGGATAAATCGCTATAATAAAAGTTGTCAACACGATATCTTTTGATTGGAGCAAGTATGGGTGTCCATCTTCGCACCATAGATGTCACTCAAGTAGGCTGCGGATGAGTTCGGAGGAGGATCATGTGGCTTTGGTCAAAGGTCAAATGGGATCAAAATAGGCAAAATTGGATTTGAATTGCTATTTAACCTTACCTGTTGTGGTAAGAGGATGAACTTGGTGGGTGTGGTCAACATTAAGTGCCAACAAATTTGATGGTCATTTCAAGGTCATGCAGGGTCATTCAATGTCAAATCCTTGCACATTGTTGTATGGTCATGAAACCTAGCGAATGTGGTCAACATTCAATGCCAACATTTTTAAGGTCATGTGGGGGTCATTCAAGGTCAAATCACTAATCATGTGGTAGGACATGTGGCGCATGTGGTCAACAGTTCAGTGCCGAAAATTTTGAAGGTCGTATCAATGGAAGAGCCTCAGTGGATCAAGAACCACTTATTTCCATCATAATCTTCCCTGAGATCTTCAAATTGTTGCTTCTTGTTCTTTAGCTACTGCACTGGGCGGGGGACCTTTGTGGTTCGAGAACTGCCTTGTTTTAAATTGTGCTCAGCTCTCTGTCAATCATGACATTGCCATTCCCACACCTTTTAACAAATTTAATCACATGTATACACATTTTGTGCCGCCTGCCCTGAGGCAGGAAGACACATAGGGATCACTTTGTCCACTCTAGTCTGTTGTTTTCTGTTGTCGTTGTCTGTTGTCGTTGTCTGTTGTGAAAAGGTTAACATTTGCTTGTAATATCCGCATACTTTGATGGATTTAAACCAAACTTCAGTCATAGATGCAACATGGGAGCCCGCATTTGCTGATGAGGTCAAAGGTCACATCCCAAGGTCAAAGGTCATGTGAGGTCAAGTTGTAAGATGTGCCGAAAATGTAAAATTGACCTAATTGAAAAGTTGAAGTTCAGTTGGAACCAAACTTGAATCATAGGTGCAACATTGGGTCCCTCATTTGTTAATGAGGTCAAAGGTCACATGCCAAGGTCAAAGGTCACATGCCAAGGTCAAAGGTCAAATGAGACCTATCATTACAAACCGCGACGGCAGGCAACACATGCGGTCTGAGGACGGATGTATTTTTTTATTAGGGTATAAATTATACTTAAGAGACCTGTTTATCGGTGTAATAGCATAGTTTTTGCGTTGGTCGTACGCGTTATTTCTAAATAAGGATAACCTTCTCTTTATGGTTCATGGTCATCCTGGGGCAAAAATTAACCCGAGATAAAGGAACTTTATCTTGGGATAAGGTGAAAGTGACACTCTTGGGCTGCATTATTCTATGAAACTCCACATATAAGGACTGTTATTCGGGGTTCAGGTTTGTTATCAATACACAGCTTCTTTATTCCCAGATATGGTGACCTTTGTGACCTCATGTGACATTTGGCCTCATTCACAAACTGCAACAGCAGACGACACTGGCGGTCCAGGGACCGCGATGTATTTTTTTAATTTAAAGGGATCAAAATGTCTTAAGCCGGGTGAGGCTCCGAATCCCAAAATGAATGCACCTGTAAAAAGCACACGTACATGACTTACCCATTTCAGGGACATTGCTGTACCAACTTGCTTGGTCTGTATGGTGACTTTCCCTCAACATTGCAAAACCTTGCGTTCCACTCAGCCAGAATTCGGAGGCAATCTGAATAGGCAATTCTTGTCATTCACTTCGATCATTAGCACTGACAACACCTTTTAAAGGCATCTTTTGTGTGTTCTGTTGTGCTATCCTCATCAGTAGGTTGCCCTGACTTGTAATTCAACTCATCTTCCACCACTTCTCCATAGGCAAAGTGTTTCTTTTCACTTTCTTTTGGTCTTGAGTAAAACAATACAAAGAGCAAAAATTACATTATGTAATAGATAAGGATGGGAAGTACGCCATTATAAGAAATGGTGTTTAGGTCTGGTGAGACTGCTCCAAATAGCAGTGATCCTTTAGGCGAGCCACTAGGTCAGAGTCTAACAGGCAAGCCATGCCTTATCAAAACCCATTTCATAACAGTGCGCTTTGGAATTCTTTATCTTACATCTGCGTTGAAACTAGAACTAAAATTGACTTTATATTCAGTACAGTTCATAGTATATTTTGTTTTTATTTAAAGCGGCACTGGCACATTTTCACAAAATATGAAATTTCTTCAATTTGCTCTCAAATGATAGTCTAGGCCATTTGAAGAATTGAGATACATTTTACACAAAAATAGCATGCTTAAAAACAGATAAGGATGTTAATAAGAAGTTAAAGACATCCAGGTAATGTGTAGGCTTTTTAAGGTTTTCATAACTTTAATCAACAAATGTGTATATTACATGAATATAAATTATTATAGACTTGTACTCATTGATATTAAAACCACAAAGGTCACAGACCAGTCAAACAGTGTGCATGCTGTGGGAAACTTGCATACGGGGTGAGTTTTCGTGTGCTAAACACCAATTTTCTTCATCTGCTGAATTAATGTCGCCGGCGACATTAATTATTAAGTCATTCTGTTTACCCATAAGGACGCTGAGATCGTGATAGTTATCCGAGGTGCAACTACCGCATGTTGGTCAATGCAGGTTAGTGCTCAAAAAGGTTTAGCTGAGAAGATGACCTATCTGAAGAATTCCCAAATGGGCGGTCTTACAGCTATCACTAGCACTCAATTCCGATTATATAAAGAAAACAAAGGCAGAAATTCCCTTCTCTTATTATAAGCTTATATGCCCGATTTATTTTATGTTTAAAACTAACAATTGAACAATACCTACCCATAATGCCAGATCACTAAATAGAGGATTTAATTAGAGTAAAAGTACAGCACAATATTTATCCTGGTCAGGTGTTTAGAACACAAGTGCGGCATAGCAATGGCCATTGGCCACACAGATTGGTCTTCCATATATAGGGATCTGACTGGTCAACTGCCGACTCATTCCATTAATGTGCCCCTTTGATCAGCCAAATTTCTTGAATTGTAGAGCAAAAGTTCGGAACGTCTCTCAAGAAGCAAAAGAAAATCAGGCCAAGTAATGACCTGTATTAAAATAATAAACAAACCAACAAACAATTAGACAATTGATGCATGTAAATACCTAAATAAGCTAAAACACTATGTTGCACAGATGCATTTTTAACCATCGTTACTAATGTTTTTAAAACCCACTGGAAATCATTCAATAGAATTACTTTGGCAGTCTCTGCTCCAATCCATGCATAGGTCGTGGTTGATGGATTGCTGTATGTTGTATAAATTTGGTTCAAAGGTTGGAGGTTAAATATCTTACAGTTTGTTGGTCCTGTTTTTGTACTTAATTGCTCTGCATCAAAGGTGGTTACTGAATCTCTTATTTTCTTTAGCCACGAACCCTGTTATCCTGACACACAATCAGAATTGACGGTTCTTAAAGAATGTCAATCCTTCACATTTGGGCTTCATGCAAAGCCTCCTCTGCCCCTGCTTTTCCCAAACTGTTGAAATGGCCTCATTGATGGCCTTCATTTTGTTTTGTTTTTTTAAAATGGATTCAGCCAGATCTGTCTTTCCCTGTACAGATCTATTTGCAAATGCCAGGAGCTGCAAACGGTTCTTGATGTCTTGTATAAAAGGTTTTACTTTAATTCATATTGAATATAGTAGGGTAAAGGTAGCTGATCTAGCAGCTTCTCAATTAACCCTGGATTTGATGGAGCCACAATCCCTATATGCTGAAAGCAATATCTGCCCAACTGATTCCCTGATTGGGTCTGGATATAAGCCCCTGTTTGTCCAAATCTATAATTTCATCAATGATATTGAGGATTTTGAGTCCTAGAACAAGCTAATTTGAAGTGGCACACAGCTCTGTCAATCATGACATCCCCATTCCCACACCTTAAACAATGATTCTTTTATGCAATCTTCAAAGTTCATGGCCTTAGCAGTGTCCCCTACAGCAACAAGTTCTCTACATTTTAGCATGTTGTTTTAAGATTTACAAGGTTTTTTTTCTTAGTCATTTGAAAAAAATGAACATTTTTTTAAAACAAGGTGGCCTAAAAATGAAGAAAAATGAAGTTCAATTGGAACCAAACTTGAATCATAGGTGCAATATGGGATCCCTCATTTGTTGATGAGGTCAAAGGGCACATGCCAAGGTCAAAGGTCTTGTGAGGTCAAGTTGTAAAATATGTCAATTTTACATTTTCAGCCTATTTGAAAAGTTGAAGTTCAATTGGAACCAAACTTGAATCATAGGTGCAATATGGTGCAATGTGTTGATGAGGTCAAAGGGCACATGCCAAGGTCAAAGGTCTTGTGAGGTCAAGTTGTAAAATAGACTGAAAACGTACAATTTGAAAAGTTGTTCATTTGGAACCAACTTTGGTTTATGGAGTTTACATGCAAACCCTCATTTATGAGGTCCAAGGTCACATATCAAGGTCAAAGGTCATGTTAGGCCTATCATTCAATAACCGCGACGGCAGGCGACACAAGCGGTCTGAGGACTGATGGATGTATTTTTTTTGTAGTGATTCCCAAAGCATATGTGATGTGATCAAGCAAAATGAGTCGGAAGTCGCAAATATTGATTTTGAGATATAGCCAAACAAAGGAGAAAATGTCTTTTGTTTCCTATTGTTTTGGCCACCCTTCAACTGATCATATCTTTGGAAGTAATTGGTCAATTTCAATGGGGGTTTCAGCAAAATGTAGCTTTTCAAATGGTGCATACAGCTACATGAAAAAGTAAAAATTGAATCTGACCGACTTCAGCCTCATTTTGCTTGATCGCATCACATATATTTACAAATCAATCATTTCACTAAATTCAGGAATATCTTTCACACATGCCATTTTGGAGAGAATGGCAGATTCTAATTTTTATGAGTTAAGAAACCTTAGTGTCATCTTTTTTCATGTCAAACAATGATGACAGGGACAATCTATATTTACTTATAATCACTTTGTAAATCGTAAGCTTAGAAAAGGAACTCTTCACTCCGCTTTGGGACTCCCCCTCAATTTGTACTTTACAATTGTAATTAACGTACATGTGTAGGTTTCTACAGTATTTAATTTCCATATTTTTTTCGACCTAATTATCAGAATTTTTTTATTGTATTTGTTTGATTATTAAAATATTTATACTCACCAGAGAGCCCTTTTTACATCTTTGTTTTCCAAGAGTTTCATATTTTTCATCTATCAAAGCAATTGATATTGGCAGAGTTAGTTCATCTGGAGGAATCACTTGTATTGCCAGTGAGCTGCAGTGGCCTTGATCTATCTTGTCAGATTTTGGTTCAGAGTTCCTGTGTAATATGCAGCTCATTTGTTATTGACTTCACAACAACTTGAATCTCAGATGGCCTTATTATAACATATCTCACCTTAAAGTTCAATTAGGGGTCATCTTAATTAATAGACAAAATTATGGTAGTATTTGACCATGGAAGAAAGATAGAACTAGAGGTTATGTGGCCATAGGCCCTGGTACACAGCCGCATGGTAAATATAACCCCATGTCAAGCATGTTAAGCCTTTGACCCCATGTCAGCACATCTGGTGCAGATCTGATCTCCTTTAACGGGTTTTAATCTGTCCTTCTATAGCTGAGATCTGTCATTTAGGTCTCATTTTTTAGTCATTTTTGGCAAAATTGACCATTTGACCCCTTAAGGACCTTTGACCCCGATATAAAAAAAAAACCTGATGGACTTCGCCAAATGCATTTTTGCGTTCAAAAGAAACAATTCTGCTATGCTTAGTTCTGAGATAACAATTCCTTAAACACTTCAGCTCATTCGTGAGCTTTTTGTAGATTTTGACCTTTTGACCTTGAACTTTACCTTTGGGGTCGATACCTACCATAGACCACTCCTACCATTAATGTTACTCACTTAGCAATAACGGGCGTTTATCTGTCCTCCATATGCTGAGATATAGCCATTTGGGTCTAAATTTTAGATGTGTTTTAAATTTACAAGGTTTTTTTTCTTGTCATTTGAAAAAAATGAACAATTTTTTTTAAAAACAAGGGCCTAAAAATGAGAAAAATGAAGTCAATTGGAACCAAACTGATCGAGGTGCACTATGGGGACCCTCATTTGTTGATGAGGGTCAAAGGGCACATGCAAGGTTAAAGGTCATGTGAGTCAAGTTGTAAAAATAGACTGAAAACGTACAATTTGAAAAGTTGATTCATTTGGAAACCAAATTGGTTTATGGAGTTACATGCAAACCTCATTTATAGGTCCAACGTCAAATTCAAGGTCAAAGGTCAGTTAGGCCTATAATTCAATAAACCGCGACGGAGGCGACACAAGCGGTCGAGGACCGATGGATGTATTTTTTTGTAGTGATCCCAAAAGGAATATATACAAATCAATCATTTCACAAAATTAAGGAATATTCTCACACATGCCATTTGGAGAGAATGGCCAGATTCTAATTTTTATTGAGTTAAGGAAACATTAGGTCATTTTTTTCATGTCAAAAACAAGATGCAGGGACAAGCTATATTTACTTATAATCACTTTGTAAATCGTAAGCTTAGAAAAGGAACTCTTCACTGTCCCGTCTTGGACTCAACATCCAATTGTACTTTACAATTGTATTACACGTACATGTGTATGTTTCTACAGTAATTTAATTTCCAATATTTTATTAAAAAAAAAAAAAAAAAAAATTTTATTGTATTGTTTGATATACTAAAATTATACTCACCAGAGAGCCCTTTTACATCTTTGTTTTCCAAGAGTTTCAAATTTTCATCTCATCAAAGTTGATTTGGCAGAGTTAGTTCATCTGGAGGAATCACTTGTATTGCCAGTGAGCGACAGTGCCTGATCTATTTTGTCAGGGATTTTGTTCAGAAGTTCCTGTGTATATGCAGCTCAGTTGTTATTGACTTCACAACAACTTGAATCTCAAGATGGCCTTAGATAACCAGATCTCGACTGAAAGTTCAATTAGGGTCATCTAATTAATAGACAAAATATGGTAGTATTTGACCATGGAAGAAAGATAGAACTAGGAGGTTAGTGGCCATAGGCCATCGGTACAACAGCCGATGGTAAATCTGACAACATGTCAAGATGTAAGCCTGTGACCCCACTGTAAAGCACAATATTGGTGAAGGATCTGAAGATCTTTAACGGGTTTTAATCGTCTCTTTTTTTTTTTGGTATAGCTGAGATATAGTCAATTAGTCTCATTTTTAGCATTTTTGGGCAACAATTGACCATATTGACCCCCTAATGACCTTGACCCCGATATAAAAAAAAAACCTGATGGACTTCGCACAAAAATGCATTGTTGCAGTCAAATAAAAAAATTCTGCTATGCTTAGTTCTGGAGAGTAAAAATTCTTAAAAACTTCAGCTCATCGGAGCTGTTGTAGATTTGGACCTTGACCTTGAACTTTACCTTTGGGGTCGAGACTACCATAAACCTCTACCTACCATTAATTACATCACTGTAGCAATCCGGGCTTTATCTGTCCTCCATAGGCGGAGATATAGCCAATTGGTCTTATTTATAGCATTTTTGGCAAAATTGACCCTTTGAACCCCCTTAATGACCTTGGATCCTGTATAAAAAAAACCTGAGGTACCACAACAAAATGCATTGTTCCAGTTTAAATAAAAAAAAATCTGCTCTAGTTAGTTCTGGGATAAAAATTAAAGTTATTTAGCTCAAAACCGGAAATGAACCGTAAATGACCTGTAAATGACCTTTGACCCTCAAAATAAAAATACTTGCATACATTGGCTAAATAAATGCATATCTGAAGGTCATGTTACTCCTGACATGTTTACATTTTGAGATAAAAATTTTTGAAGGTTTAAATATTTTTGGTTTTGACCTGAAAGTTTTTTGGGGGGGGGGGGGGGGGGGAACCCCTTAATGACCGTTGACATGCTATTCCTGAACAACCTATATGTAGCATGGGTCAGTGGTTCCTTGAACAATTGAGTTGATATCGGAGAATCCCGTAGAAGATATTTTGCCAATTAAATGGCATACTTTGACTTTAAGACCGGAAATGACCCCTTAATGGACCTTGACGGTTAGTCTTGAAACACCCTATATGAAGCATGGGGCGGTGGTTCTTGAACAAGGTTTAGTTGATATCGGATATCCTGTACAAAGAGATATTTTTGCGGAATTAAATGACATATTTGAAACGTGTGGACGAGGTCAAAGGTCAGATGGGGGTCAAAGTCATAGGCAGGTGATGGTTCGCTGAGCGGTCATTGGGTGCAAACCTGGCACTATTGGTCAAGCCACGACTGAGCTATAAGCAGATTGAGAAATAAAGCACTAGAGGTTATGTGGCCCTAGGCCACTGGTACACACAGCCTTTTAAATATGACCTTTTGACCATATTCAAGCACACTTTTGGTGAAGGATCTGAAGCTCCTTTAACAGGCTTTATCTGTCTTCTATAGGCTGAGATATATAGTCAATTTAGTCTCATTTTTAAAGCATTTTTTGGCAAAACTTTGACCATTTGACCCCTTAATGAACCTTGTGCACCCGACATAAAAAAACCTGATGGACAACGGAAAATGCCATTGTGTGCCGTTTAAATAAACTTCTACTCTGCTTAGTTCTGGAGATAGAAAAAATTTCTGGAGATAAAAATGAAGTTTATTTAGCTCAAACCGGCAATGACCTGTAGATGACCTTTGAGGAACCCCCAAAATAAATCCTTACTACATTTGCTAACATATATGCAGATCTGAAGGTTATGTCACTCTGCTGGTTACATTTTGGTAGATAAAAATTTTGAAAGTTTTTTAAATATTTTTGGTTTTTGACCGGAAAGTACCCTTAATTACCTTTGATTCCTGTTTCCTGAACACCCTATAATAATGTAGCTGGTCAATGGTTCCTCTGAACAAGTCTAGTTTGATCTCGGCATGATTCTGTGGAAGAAATAATTTGCCCTTAAATGTGCTATTTTGCTTTCAACCGAAATGACCCCCTTAATGACCTTTGACTGCTTATTCCTGAACCCCTATAGTAGCATGGTCAGTGTTCCTCTGAACAAGTTTAGTTGATATCGGCAGAATCCCGTAGAAGAATTTTTGCAATTACCTGGCATATTTTGACTTTCAGACCGGAAATGACCCTCTAATGACCTTTGACGCGTTAGTTCTTGAACACCCTATATGAAGCCATGGGTCGGTGGTTCCCTCGAACACTTTTAGTTGATATCGGCATAATCCTGTAAAAGAATATATTTTTGCGAGTAAAATGACTATTTGAACGTGTGACGAGTCAAGGTCAGATGGGTCCAAGTCATATGGCAGGTGATGTTTCGTGAGCTTTCATTTGGTGCAAACCGGTCACTATTGGTCAAGCCCCTACTGAGCTATAAGCAGATTGACAGAAGAACGAATAGAGGTTTGTGGCCGATAGCCACTTGTACCCAGCCGTTTTTTTAAATATTACCTTTGACCCCATGTCAAGCACATTTTGGTGAAGGATCTGAAGCTCCTTTAACAGCTTTTCTGTTCTTCTATAGGCTGAGATATAGTCACTTTAGTCTCATTTTTAGCATTTTTTGGCAAAATTGACCATTTGACCCCTTAATGACCTTGACCCTTGATATAAAAACCTGATGGACATCGTAAAAATGCCTTGTTGCAGTTTATAATAAAAAATTTCTACATCTGCTTAGTTCTGAGATTAACTTCTGGAGATAAAATAAAGTTATTTATCTCAAAACCGGAAATGACCTGTAGATGACCTTTGACCCCACAATAAAAAGACCTTGACATACATTGTCTAACATATATGCAGATCTGAAGGTTATGTCACTCTGCTGGTTACATTTTGGTAGATAAAAATTTGAAAGTTTTTTAAATATTTTTGGTTTTTGACCGGAAAGTACCCTTAATTACCTTTGATTCCTGTTTCCTGAACACCCTATAATAATGTAGCTGGTCAATGGTTCCTCTGAACAAGTCTAGTTTGATCTCGGCATGATTCTGTGGAAGAAATAATTTGCCCTTAAATGTGCTATTTTGCTTTCAACCGAAATGACCCCCTTAATGACCTTTGGCGCCTTATCCTGAACACCCTATATGAAGCATTGGTCCTGTTGTTCTCTGAACGGTTTTAGTTGATATCGGCATAAAAGAAGATATTTTTGGCAAAATGACAGTGGCAAAGTCAAGTGGCAGGTGATGGTTCGCTGAGCGGTCATTTGGTGTAACCTGGTCCTATTGTGTCAAGCCAGTTGCTGAGCTACAGCAGATTGACAATAAAGAAAGAAGAACACAGCTAGTGAAACAGAACCCATCCGATTTGCAATCGTCTGTGTAAGGAACAACTTCGACTTCCACATCCGATTTTAATCTGTTTCTCCATTCACACCCCACAACGGGAGGGATTCACAGCCACCCTTGATCATAATCCCTCTGCTGCAATCGATGATTGGCGACCAATCACTACTGTAAATATTTTGAAAACTCTATGTCCGAACACTTGTAATATGCAATAAATACTTTAACATGTTCCGGCTTGCACATTACATGTTCCGGCTGTGTCCAACAGTAAATTGAAGGTTTGACCTGGAACACATTGCTATCAAGGTTTTTTTTGCACACTGCATTTGCTTGTACCTAAATTAATATACTAAAATAACAATAATAAAAAAAAGAAAAAAACTAAAATAATTTGCATAATTAAAATGCCGCCATTTTGATAGATTTTTTTAATATCTCGAGTTCTGGAGCTCGTAGCAGAATAATTTCGGTACCTATACCCATGTTTTCCAGGTCTGTGAACACATTATGTACATTACAATAGCATAGGATGTTGGTTCAGGCTTAAAATTTGCATAATCCAATGCCTGCCATTTTGATAGATATTTGTCCACAACTCGAAATCTGAGTCACCAAGGAAGTCTAATATTGTGTCTATACACGTAATTTTTAGATCATTAATTGCAATGTGAAATTGCAATAATGTGAATGATGAGACACCTTCCTCTATAAATTAGCATAAATCCAAAGTGGACAAGGCAATGCAAAAGCCAACAGTCAATAATTGTGACAATAATGATACGTTCTAAGATTCGAGGCAATTTTAACTTGCCATATTATGAATGGCACAATATTGGTAAGAAACAAAACACTGAATAAGATCCCTTTCATATACCAGTCTTAACCATAGAATCTCTCCG
>JAMKCH010059941.1:0-20100 GCA_023653785.1 Ophioderma brevispina | reverse complement strand
TGTTTTTTATAGGCGGGTGGGTTATTCCTCAAGTAGTACTTACGTACTCCACGGGTTTCATCCACCTACTGGGAGGTACAGTGGCATTGGTGCAGAATTCAGGCCGGGGAGGGAGGTAGAGTAGGCGTAATGTATTTCCCTCTCAACAGGGAGAGGAAGATACTTAAGACTACGATACTTACCTCCCACGGCTGAGCCCTTACCCACACGAATTTCGTAAGCCGCCCCTCATGAAAGCCATGTTCGCCACGTTTTGGGGTGCAGGAAACTTTCTGGGTAGTCGGGATTTTGTCCAGTAGTGCTGGGCGATCTCATTCAGGCGCAGTTGCAACCGAGCAGGGCGGGTGGGTGTGCCAGATTTTTCAGTGGGAAGTGGGGTTTCTGTTCGCTCGCAAAATGAACATTTGTGCCAGAATCAGGCCGGGATGGTAGGTATAGTAGTCGTAAGATCTCCCTCTCCCGTTGAGAGGGAATCATTGGTAATGGCTTATGGTGGTTTGTCAGGATTATTCAGCTGTGTGCTGATCCGGGGCCGCCTGTATCCATGATACGGAACGATCCTAACATGGCCGCTATTTGAGGCTGGGGCGGATTGGGAACAGTCAGGGGTTGGGCCACCCCTACTCTTATTCGGGGACACTGACTGCGATGTTGTAAATGTACAGTTGTGACATCTGTAAACGGGACCAAAGGCTACTTAACGTCCCTCCGAAGGCGGGATGCTTTCAGATCCATTTGCCCAATTCCAAGTGGAACCATGGAGGAGAGCATTGTTCTGTATTGAATCATTAGCTGATGTACAGATCAATCCAGAATTGATAGTACCCGAATACAAATCCAGCAAGGCCACGGACCCCAAAGGGATTCCGAACCCGGGCATTTGATGGTAACTTTGCCCCAGAGGCAAGCACCCTAACCGCTAGGACCATGCTCTCCCACGCTCTGGTGGCCCACAAAAAAATTTAAACAACTGCAGCGTACTTGTGAACATATGCAGCATTGACAGGGTCGGTGCATGTATTGTCTTTTCTTTTTTCCCTCTTTTTTGATTTAATTTTCTTTTAAAATCTTTTTGATAATATTTCCATTGGTAATTCTTTATTGTAATTTCAGGAAATCATTAATCAGCGAACGGAGCGTACATACCAATGTTATAGATGCTGTAAGTTTTTTTGTTTACTGACCTCTGTGATAGATTTTAGTTTGAGATGCTTTGTTTTAAGCTGACCCTGTGTGATACTTGAGTTTTTGTTGTTAACCAGCAGAGTACTGACTAAGAGTACATGTATTATCCAGCTAATTGTGGGTAATGTGTATGTAATTTCTATTTCACCAGTCCTGTTATAAAAACGGGGCAAATTCATGTTGTAGGAAAACAGGACGATGTACTTGTTCTTGGATTCTCCGGACCTGTATGTGCACTGTTGTGGAATATGCTCTTTTTACTGTTATTAGCCAGAAAAGTATCTGGTACTATCACCACTGGAAAAAAAAAAAAAAAAGGTGGTATAGGCATCTATGGAGTATGGCAACGATGACATTGTCTAAAAATGTTTGTGCGCGTTACCTTATAGCTTGGAATTGTCTACAGAGGGAAGCTCGATTAGTTGCAATTTGAAACCTTTGCCTTCCAAGATAGAGGTGTTGATGAGTTTTCAGTTTAACCATTAGTTTCTACTTTAATGGCAGAGTCTCATTTGCATAAAATACCTAATTTTTCAAAACCTGTCATTTAAAGAAATATATGAAATCCTAGTTCTAACACATCTCTCAGCTTGAACCATGAAATTTGTATAAAATGTGATCGTCATTGAGTCAACCTTTATAGCAACCCAGATCCCAACCCTTCCTGTTTCAGATTCTTAAAGAGCATACATCTACATGGAAGTATTGAAAGAATGTTGTGATAACTAGCTGATTTTTTTTATTGATTGATCAATTGATCCTTACCCTAACTTGAATCCTAAGGTGGGCTGGATATTGATAAATGCATTGGTGACTACATTTGCACAGATAGGAAGCACATAGGAAGAGTATTAGCGTATAATGCAACTTTTGCTGTTGTTTTCATAAAGAAGCCTTTAAAATGTGTGATTTATATATGTATGAACCTTGTTTAAGAAATAACCCCTATTAATCGCAAATAAGTCACTAATTATTAATTTATTATGTTGCAGGATGGTGTGAGAATGTTGTGTAAAAACCCAGAAGCAATCAGAGACTATAGGAGGGTCATCTTAACACCTAACATAATGGAATTCAAACACCTTTTTGAAGCGTGTGGTCGGTAGATTTGCTTAGACGGCAGGCATTCGTTATCATAACCTTATCCTCAGATTCACTACAGTGATTTATCGAAAGAGTAAAAATATTTAAATTTGCAGAAGAGCTGACAGAAAAGGAAGAAAACAGCAATATTCAAGATACGAATCACCATTCAAATACATGTGTAGTAAGTGTCTGTACGACAGTAAATGAGTAATTTCAGGATTTTTGTACTTATTAGGTTGCTTTTCTGGTCCTATCATTCTACAGGATATGTTAGAATACAGTCTTGTTACCAAAATGCAAACAATTTTGCTGATTTTTTCGATTTTCTGATTTAGAGAAAATTACTGATAGTGCTTTAGTAACCAATGGGGTGTTTTTTTTTTTTGCCACCCCCCCCCCCTGGTGTCATTTGGCCAAAATCGGGTAAAATCAAGCCAAGTTTTTACCATAACTACCTTCCAGACCCCGTTAATTTTGGCATTTTCAGGGGGTGGATCGCCCACTGATAAACCCTCAGATGATACCATATGAACCCCATTGGCCTAAGGAAAGCAAACCAAGGGGTCAATGAAGCCCTGTAAACATAAGAAAAGTCGTTAGGAAAGGGGGAGGGCAAATGCGGATTATGATTAGAAAAAATCCTTCTGAATAACCTTATGTATTTTTTAAACAACTTGCGGTTTAATCAGATCCAATACAGGGTGAATCCCAATAAAAAACTTGAACCAAAAATGGAAAGTGATATTTTCCCACTTTCTGTAATTTGATTATCTGTGGATTTTATTTTATCATAAATAATGGGTAATAGAGGCATCTGGAAAGAATGTTGTATTCTGCCACAGGCTACGTATTCGGCAACGTTAAGGAATAAACCGCTTGTTAAAGTTGCCGAATTTTAAGTGGTGGCCAGAATACAAATTCATCCCGAGCAGCTCACCTGAATTTTTTGTGCATTTTGGTTGAATTGAAAAGCCTGGTTGCCAAAAACAAATTTGTGTGTACTTATCATTCCATCATGATAATACCCATGGACAAGTCGTTTTGCTGACTCATTGTGCATTGGACCATATCTTGAAAACCACTCAACCAAAATGAACAATTTTTTCAGGCAAGATGCTTCAATTACTATAATGAGTAAAAAAAAATCCACAGAGATCAATTTTTAAAAAAAGTGGAAAAAATATCACTTGCATTTTGGGTTAGGTAAAGTTTTTATTGGGTTCACCCGGAATGTTGTGCTACTCTGTATGTTTCAATAATCTTCTCACAACCTTGGATAAGAGAATGCTTGTTGACAACTGGAGGGACACTAAGCTTCTCGTAGTGATGGTATAAATGCCACCTCTGAGGTAAAGAAATTAAGATAGCCAGTAAAGTAAATACCTAGCTACCTGAGCCAGCAGGAGAGAGTCTTTGACTACAAACGTAATGATTATGAAGCATGTTATAGGCTGGGATGAGCAAGGGTCACAGGAAGGAGGAGCAATATAAGCTGAATAGAAGAAGCCATGGAAATAAGGAACCAAAGGGCAACATTTGAACAGAAGACAATTACAGCATCAATTAACTCATTCTGTGAGGTTTTGGTGGGTGAGGGTATAAAAATCTCATGGAAAAACAACTGGCAATTTTCCATTGCTGGAGATGCAGAGATTAGAGCCCAGCTTCTTGCATTTCAACATTCTTGTTCAGTAAGGACTTCCAAGTCCGGGAAGTAATTGAGAATTCAATACCAAATCTTTGAAAAAAGGCCCAGAAAAAGGGGGTCTTTGAAAAGTCTGCAAATTATGGGCATTTTATTTAGTCTCAGTTAACCTGGATTGATCACTCCATTAGAGACTGTTTTCTAATAATGCCCAGGGTACAATGACAATAATGCTGGACAGTCAAGTTTACCCTACATTACTTAAACACTGACTGCAATGAAATGCTAGAGTGATGACTCGCCCGTTTGTTACATGGGAAACCAACCGTTTATATCCACACTCCACACTAAGGACAAGGTTATTTTCATGTTCAGTTGGCTTTATTTGTGATTCATTTGCCCACAATTCCAGATTAAACCATTGAAGAATTAGTATTGATGAAATCACAGCAAGTGGTCCTGAAGGAATTGAACCAGCACCAAAGGTGTTACCATAACAGGTGTTGCTGCTTCCCAGGAAAATACTAGCTCCCTAAAGTGAGACTTGGAAGTAAATAGGAACCACACTATATCAGACTTGAAGAGTCCAGGGTTGAATCATTTAGTAGACATGAAATGTGATCTCATTGGTTAACAGGCTAATAATAATATTTCGTATTGCGTGGTAGGAATTAGCTAACCAGTAATATATTCCCGTATTATGTAATGATTATACAAGTATTAGACCCCTACTTTTAATATTAAAATCTATGTGTGTAATGATCTGTGCTCTGTGGAAGGAGATGAGAAGCTTTGGCCAGCCCCCTTGTGAAGCATAATCCAAAATGGCCTTTGTTTGCAACACACTGCTTTTGCCAGCTGTGTGTGCTGTTGGCCAACGCAAACACATGACCACAGTAATTATTCGATGAAAGTTCATACGTGCTGGTAGATTAAATGGTGATAGCTTGAGGCTTACAGCACAAGTTAACCTACCTTGAACTTCGACATGTACCACATGGTCGTTTTATGATGAAGACATGTGGACAGTCGGAAAATTAAGGTATGTTAACTTGTGCTGTAAGCCTGTTTAAACCTATCAACACACAGTAATTTATTCCTATGTTCTTCATATATAAATTAATTTTGAAATTCTCCTGTGTTTTAGAGAAATGGTAACTACTGCCAGGAAGTCTTTCAAAGAGGTTAGTTAAAGTTTCACCCAGTCTACAGTGCAGTGAGTGGTTAGGCATACTCTGCAGAATTCAACTACTGTGCACTGCTTAGTCTGGACTACACTGAATCATTGTGGACATGACAGCCTGGTCTTGGACTGTTGTTGTTGATTTGTACTTTGTAGGCCTCCATAGATACTAGAGATAGGCCTAGACTAGGCCAGGGGCCTGTGGTCTAGGCCTACTGAACTTGTTTTTAATTCATTTGGCCATGACATTCTAGCTCTGTCTCTGGCTCCGGGCTCTGGCTGTGTTATTCCAGATTTAGATCTGAGTTCAGGCTTACCACTTCAATATCATGCCTACTAATGATAAATGATGATTATTAGTAGTAGTTATCCCCTGTTTGTTCTACGCAATACGGCACCCAATCCTAGGTATTTTTCCGTATTGCATGAACAAACAGGGGATAACTAATACTAATAATATTGCAAGACTTAAGCAAGTCCTAAGCATATAGTTTGTCTTGTATTTTTTGTAACTATGATGGTTACCCTACCAGTATACAATTTAATTAAAGTGAAGGCTTATTACCATAAACATGGCCACTCAAGCTTATAATTGTTTTGATTTTGTTTTATATATAGATCGGTAGTCAAACAGATGGCAAGGATTTACAAGATGATGTTATCAATCTCAGCAGATCCCTAGGTCATGTGACTATATGTCTTAAAGGAGCAAGTGATATTATATCCGATGGATACAATGGTAAGCTATTGAGCAACTTATTATTATCCTTCATGACTGAAGAGGTACTTGGGTGTGAAAGAAGTGATTGTTGCAAATGGGATGTCATTGAAAGCTGTGGAAATAACCTTCTCAACTGATGTACAACACTATTTAAGCATGTTTCAAAAATTTGCGATAACCTTTTATTTGCATAGAACTCGTTGAACAAATATCTATTTTCAGGTAAAATGTTCTCCAACAATATTTTTTTAAACTCATAGTTTGCCCAATATCTGTGTGTATCATGCACAATCCATTAAATTTTATATCATACTTGGTACAGTGATAGGACATTTAACTCTACCATTTGACCTATTTGCATATTTTTCATTATGATAATGAGTTCGTTTGCATTCATTTTGAAGTTTCTGATTAAGCTGACTCTTGGTAAAAATAATTTTTAGGCCCATTCGCAAACTATGACGGCAGATTACACATTTTCCAAAGAATACTATTTTTTTTATTACCAAAATTTAATGCGATATTTTTCTCAAATTAAGAGTACAAAATAAGGCTTGATATTGCATGAATTTGCTTTGTGGTTGTTTGGTAAATAAGCTGTAATCTTTGACTAAAAAAAAACGTGCATTTAATGATCTAGCTTTTCGTTTTCTGGACCCCATGTTCAGTTAGATATTTCGTCATGAGAAGCAAGAAGGTTGTAAGTGATATGGCTGTCATGTGATGCATCTATTTTGCAGGGAAAGTAGTATTAGGATAATTCATTTTATCTTCTCTTGAGTCAGTGGCTATCAAATGGTTATCAGGCGGGACTCACTTGAAGAGCTAGTTCAAGAGCCATGACCATATAGACTGGCATAAGAGTATGTTTGAAGGGAATTTATGACAAATGACAAGAGATTGCACTTCAAACCTTCTTGATTTCACATGATATTATTGCAAAAAAAGCCACTGAACTCTGTGTTATAATAGGGGGGTGTGATAATTAAAAAAGTTGCTAAGGAGGAATTTTACCAGCCAAAAATATGGAGAACCCCTAACATAAAACAACCGTACCTTTAAAAAAATAAAATTCAATCAATAAACCCCCCTACATACCCCTAAGATTTTCCCACTAAAAATAGTTTTAACACCAGCTAAATGTTAATTGCCGTGTGCTTTTCACTTAAGTAGTTGCAGTGAGAACAGTGAGTACGGTGAGCTTGTGTGAAACCATTCAGGTGTTCCCACAATTTGCAGCAGATGTTTTGTCCCAATATGGACTGATTTTAAAAGCCTACAATTCTTGACAAAAAAAAACACCAGTTAAAACTCTTTTGAATGAATGTAATTGTTATGACTGTGCTTTACTATAAAAAGCAGTGTAAATGAAAGCTGTAGGTCTGTCCATTATCTTATTATTAAAGGATTTTTGATATAAATGATTGTTGTGCACCTAGGGATTGGCATTGTAGTTCTAAGAGGCTCTAAGTAGTGATCTGATCAATCTGAGGCTTGTTTCAGTTAAACAGCGCACGGCCAATGATTGATGCCACTATGCAGGGATTTAATTCAGAGTGGTGATTTCATTTTTATTTTGCTAAAAAAGAGTTACTTACATTTACGAGATCATGTCAGACTCGCCATTCTTGGTAGCCGATATCAGTTTGCTTTACAATTTTTGAGTTGTATAGCTATTTCTAACAAATACATTAAGAGAGCAAAGTTAAAATTATTTGATATGCTAGTTCTAATACTTTGATACTTGATCAGACTGCATACATGCAGCTCCATTGTAAATTCCTATGAAAATGGATGCAATTTGTTGATTAGCCAAATTTTTTTAAAACAACATTCCACAAAAGCTAAAAGACATGTACAATTGGTGGGAAATAATATGTCACAAAATTGGCTGGATTTGGAATTGAATAAAAATGTGTTGAATTTTGGTTAAACTAAACAGCCAATTCTCCGAAATCCAGGAAATTAAAAATCCTGAAAGATGGTGCTAGAATGTGTGATTACTGAGGAATATTTTTTTGCTAATTGCAATGTAATGTATCATGCACATTGCAAGGCTTCTGAATTTGGAAACCTTAGTTCAAAACTTTCAGAGGGGATGTTACAAGGGGGTTTTTTGTTTAAAAAAAAAAAAAAAAAAGTGAAATTGTTTTTTTTAGTTGTTAGGATGCTCTCAATATTTTGAGCTGGGGGTTTCATTTTTTTTTGGAATTATCACACCCCCTAGTTAGAACCTTATTGCAAGTCTCAAGGGCTTAATGGTAACGTTAGGAGCCAATCACAGGTTCCATATTCTACTATGTTAATGAAAAATATACAAAAAGATGACGTGGTAACACTATAAATTTCTTCATGGGTGTGTGGTTCCAGTGGATTGAGCGCCCGCCCACACGCCACAAAGGTTGTGCGTTCAATTCCATTCGACCAATGTGTGTTGTCCTTTAGTAAGGCAATTTACCTCAATTACTTCTCCACCCAGGTATTAAATGAATACCAGCTAATGCTGGGAAGGTAGATTACAGATTCGTTGTGCAGGTGAGTGGCGAACCCCCAGAGCAAAAAATATATGGAGATGGCCAATGCTAAGGAAGAGAATATGCACTCCATGCAAGAAGCATGCTCGGCAATTGGACCACTTAGTTTTTGCTATAAATTTTTCAAAAGTAGGATTTATACACTATGAATTTCTACAAAAAGAAGATTTGGTACATTGGACACAGTACTGTGGTCAATGTAGTTAGACCAAGGTTATATCCGGTTTTGTCATAACTAGGGGTGGCACGGATGGATACCACCTCACATCAGCAATACTGCTGTGTGAGGATTTTTGGAAGCAAAAAAAAGATAATGACCGGAGCCCTTCAGCCATCAATCCACTGTTTTCGGCGGTGGGCCCTTAGCCTTGGGCAACCATGCCCACCCCATGCAATGGAGCATGTGCTGGAGGCCGCCATTTTTATTTTATTTTTTATTTATTCATTTGGCCGACAACAGCAATAACAATACAAAGATCCGTAATGAAAAAAAATATATAAATAAAAATGAAACCTTATGAGCTGCCAGGGAGTGCTGTAGAAGCAACAAAAGCACTGTCACCAAAGTTGCAGCACTCCCTACTCATAAGATCCCAATACACATAGAATTCAACATCAAAAATTGCACACATCAAAATTTGCACAAAGTTCCAAAATTTAAACTGAAACTATGCAAAAACAATAATTTAGACCAAAGGTTGATTAGTACAAAATTAAAATATGCTAAAATGTACATGAATGTGTGTGTATTGTGTGTGTAATTGTGTATGTGTATTGTGTGTGGTGTATGTGTGCATGTGTTTGTAGTAGGAGCTATCTTGTTATGTTATGTGTCACAATGCCTGGTGTGACAGTAAATGTACAGTGCATGCAAGGGAGGTAAATGAGTGTTATGTGAGTGTATTTTGAATCAATAAAAAATCGCTGATTTTTCTTAAAATTTCCCTTAGAGCGTTTTTAAAAGAACTAATACAGCAAGTGATGAGTGAGATTCTAATATAATGAGACGAGGGAGAGTTAACCAAATAACAGGGAAGCTGACAAATAGGCTATTTTGTAGGCATCGTTTTTTTTGGAGTGACATCTTTGTTTGAAAGTAGATAATCATCTGTGGTGTCTTATAATTGACACTCCATCTGGAAAAAGTGAAAGACATAGTTTTTTATAGACACAACCATTAGCTCTCCAAGCTTACGCCCTAGTAAGTAGATCTTTTTTTCATTCTCCAGGGTAACCAGCTACCCTCCTCATCAAAATTCCTTAGAAACCCAATGGGGTGATGGGTTTAGCCGCCGACAACTCGACCTGGACAGGTAGTACTGGTTCCCGGATCCAGTAGCAGGCCCCAAGGAAACCTGATCTGACAAACAAAGACCTACCTGACTATAATAATTCAATATACAAATCTTCACTTATTGTAAGTCGTGGGACGAGTGCTAGGTTTATAAGTAGTACCCTTTATACTTCACGTTGTTTCATTTTAAACATGTACCTCTTTCATATTTCAGTGGTAGTTTGTGTGAACCTGTCGGAAGTCCAAGGAGATGGTGTTCAGGGGGACATCTTATCAGGAGCTATGTGGTACATTTATCTTTGCCATAAATTCTGTGATGACAAGGCTGGCAGACAATGGTATGTCATTTGGAGAGTTCATTTATAGGTTTTATGTGATTTTGGGTTTGGCCAATTACATTACCCTTCTGTACCTGCTCTGTTTCATGTGACATAACATGAGCAGACGTCCCGTCCGTTCGTGGGTCGTCCGTTCGTTCATCCCCGTTTGGTGATCAAAATGTTAACCCCTGTGTATATGATTTATCTGGAGTTCTGTAGGGCAACAATTATGTAACTTGGTGGAAGGAAGCGGGTTGGTGAGTTCTCGACCTGATTAATTTTGGGCGTAAAATATGCTAATTAAGTATCTAATTTGCATGATTTAAATGGAAAATTATCCTGCAAGGCCTGTTACAAGTTTTCTGGAGTGTTCTGTAGGCGTATAATGATGTACCAAAATGGTGGGAGGAATTGGGCATGAAGAGTTCTCGACCTGATTAATTTTGAGCGTTTTTTGGGCAATTTGATTATGCAAATGATGAATCCAGAAATGCAAAAATCACGTAATTGCTATAATTTTTTGACACTGACATTGGCTACTCAAAATTCCTGTGCTGCATGAAACCTATCATGGGCCCATCTTTTTTGCATTGAAAGTATGTGAATCTGTGCTTAGGTATGCAAATGCTCTAATTAAATATGCTAATTGCCTGTATCTCGCTATGCAACATTCCTTCACTACATAGACTACTATCCATAAGGGGAGGGTGGGTGTTTGGGAGGGGTTAGGTATTGCGGGGTGTTGGGGAGGGGGTGGGGTGTGGCAGGGTGTTTGGGAAGGGGTGGGGTGTTGCATGGTTGTTAGGGATGTTGGGGTGTTTCGGGGTGCTGGGGAGGGGTGGGGGTGTTGTGGGGGGGGGTTTAGGGTGTGAGGATGGTGGGGGGGGTTGCAGATAGCGGGAAGTAGTTGAACTCCCCAAAAGTGGCTTATTTTAGTCGATTTAATAGTTCCAACCTACATACACCTACATCAATACATTATAAATGGAAAACTTATTATGTCTACTTTCACAGATTAGGCATGATGTGAAATGCCAATGTGGGCACAGGTTGTGTTTTTGGGGCAGTTTAACCAAAACATACATTTTTTGGGCAAAAAAATGATTTTTGAGATATTGGTTTTTTGACATCTATATTACATGGCCCCCATTAGTCTGGGTTAAAATTGAGGAGGTGCCACCTGGAGAAGGATAAAATTACATGTGGTTTTCCTAGACCATTTTTTCAATGGGGATAATAAAAATTACTGAGGTAAACAGGCTGTATCCTGAAGAACTTTCGCTGTGAGGGCTCTTTTTCCAAATGGTACCACCAAAATCTCATAGGGGAGAGTCGGGTAATCACGAACGCGGGTAATCCGAACGCAGCATTTGCTATATTGCGACAAGAGGGATCCCGTGTTACCACCCTATGGTATTAGCTGCCTGTGGACTTAATTCAAATGTAAACTGACCAATAGGAATCCGCACATTCTCGCGAGAATTACAAAAAACACTTTTTAGTGAATTAATATTCGAATCGAAACAAATATTTCTGGATGACATATCATATCTACAAGAAGAGAGAGAAAGGTTTAATAGTTTAATAGACTAGGGGTTCCTCCCAATTAAAACACGTACAACAGGGCACGTCCACGAGGAATTTTAACTGAAGTAACGAGTTACAAACTTCACCTGTGTTTGGGGTAATCCCGAACGACCCTTTCCATGGCAACCAATATAGGTGTTGGTGTCCGTCCCATCTACACAAATTGACATTCTCATCGGCTTTTTCATAGACATTTTATCATACTTATGTTGGGCAAGAAACAAAATTGGCTATTGTCCCCAAAGTGGCATTCGCATTAATTACATTCGGACATTAGCCGTGAGGTGTCGGGTAATCCCGAACGACGCCATTTTTTTGTTTTGGCGCCTAACTTCTTTTTAACATGTTTGAGTTGAGTTAGAAAAACATTTGTATAGTTAAGAGTTTTGCTTACACTTTTTATCGATATGGTTATCTTTACCAACTTTCTTTTACCATGGACTGTCCAGTGGCTTTAATCGAATGTGGTATATGAGTTGAGGTATTTTGGAACACTAATCCTGCATAGTTTGGATTAGAGTTAATTCATAAAGAATCTATGTTGTAATTACAGAATGTAATAAAGAGGTCCAAATGAAGGGCGTGCTTTTTCCAAAATGGCGTGCCAAAATCCAATCAGTGATATGTGGTCATACGAATTTTGAGGAAGAGAGGCGTTTGTGATAAAATTTTTGTATTATTTTTTTTTTGATTTAGTTTTTCAAAGAAGTCTACAATGTAAGTACAGCAAGAATCGTTAAAGTCAAAATTGAGGGCCCTTTTTTTCAATGGCCCACCAAATTCCCATGTAATATTGTTTGCGAGTCTACCAAACGATGCCATTAATTAAGCATATGTTCCAATTTTAAATTAAGTTTGGTCACATAATTGATTAACCATTGATTATAGAAGGAAGCTCTCAAATATTCATAATCGCTTTTTCAAATGGCTGCCCAAATCTGGATCTTTCCACGAAAATGCATCAGCAATTGTGTAAAAAATACTTAAATATTGATTTTCTTTATGGGACTGTTTCAAATTCACAATGCCTATCACAATATGCAATAAGATTTAATTGAAGGTCATAATAAAATCATTGTTGGTGTTTTTTCCTGTTCACTAAATATTTGATAGAATACCTTTTCAACATTTAATACTTGTTTAAAGATTATCTAAAATTTTTGTATCTTCATGTAGGATATTCAGAATACCTGAAGAAGACCCCTCGCCTAGGAACCTCTAATATCCTTACAAGCCTTTTTTGTAACAATGTTACCAAGGGGATGTTACCACCGCGGGAATTCTGTTATAAAGCACCCGATGCGTATGATTGTGATAGCTAATAGCTATGGTCCCTCCTCTTCCATTGAACCAAAATAAGTACCAACATACCTACATGGCTGTCGCAAAGACGTCTTTAAAAGTGCGCCAGCATACAAAATTGTCAATTTTCCACAGAAACTAGGCGACCCTCAAATTTTGGGGCGCTAAAAAATGTAGGATATCGAATTTGCCATTCATTTTCAGCTCTAAATTATGACACTGACCTCGTTTTAACATAAAGATAGCGCTTTAGAGGCCATCCTGTGGCAGAATATTTTTTTGAAAAATGTACCTAAAATTGTCTTGGGTGACAAACCACACCACCTCTAACCTTCAACTTTGACGGCCAGCCTTACCTTGGTGAAGGTCTACCTTCACATTTTTTTCACTAAATTAAAGTCTGCAAGAGATAATGATTACCTTGAAGCTTTGTATGAAGCTTTGCATTTTAGCGCACCCGAACGAAGTTCACGGCGGCAAAGTTCAAGGGGGGGGGGGGTGTTATACGTCACCCACTCCTGGTAGAAAACGAGTCTTAGCCAGGGGGGGTTGATAAGTCACCCACTCCTTGGTAAACGAGTCTTAAGTTCAATTTGGTGCAGAAGTTAAAGCTAAGCTTCACGGTTATTTCACAAAGGTTTCCAAGTTCTCCGTAAAATGAGTTTTTTGACAAGCTGTTCTTAAACTCCCTTGGATTCTCGTTATGTTTGTTCGCTTTTGTTGTTGTTAATTCCTCGCATAAATATTTGCTCTCTTTAATTAAAGATTTGCATAATGTTGTTTGAGATATTGTTCATTTTTGTTCAAAACAAGAGATCAAATCTTAGTTTGATTCAAGTTGACAAGTGTTTGACAATGCATCCATAAGACATCATGTTAATATGATTCCAGGCTGTTGTTTTGACTGACTTTTCGGGGAGTTTTTTATTTTTCTTTTTACAATATTAATAAATAACCCTACCTTGGCTGTAGTTGGTAAAGACCCTCATATGATCGCGTGGTCCGCATGCATTACAGTCCTACTAACCTGCCTTTTTCTTTAATATATTTAATCACTTTCAAAATAACAACTTACACAAATCCGAACATCCTTAAGGGGAGTATTTGTATGTGAAGGGGTCTTTTCATGAGAATAGAATATCCCTACAACGAAGATTACAAATTTAATTTAGAGAATTTTAGATAGTATTAAATAATATTTTGTATTTCTGCTGTCAGCATTAAGTGAACAGAACAACCCGTTATTATGATGACCTACAAGTAAATTGTGATGGTGAAACACACCTCCTGACAATTAATCATCCCTCAAAAATTACAAAGATTTCATATTAAAGGAACGTGATTTAATATTCGACAACATATATTTCGGGATGGACATATACACATCTACAAGAAGAGAGAGAAAGGGTTAATTAGTTTGTTAATAGAACTAGGGTTCCTCCACAATTAAAAACACGTACAACAGGGGCACGTCCACATGAAGTTTATTGAAAGTTAACGAGATTACAAACTTCACCTCGTTTGGGGTAATCCCGAATGACCCGTTTCCATGGCAACCAAATATCGGTGTGTCATTCCCATCTACACAAATTGACATCTCATGAGCTTTTCACATATACATATTATCATAACTATAGGTTGCAAGAAACAAAAATGGCTATTTTGTCCCCAACGTGGCATTCGGCAGGTAGTGACATTCGGAATTAGCCGTGAGTGTGAGGTGTCGGGTAATACCGAACGACGCCATTTTTTGTTTTGCTCCCTAACTTCTTTTTAAACAAGGTTGGAGTTAAGAAAAACATGTTGATGTAAAGAGTTTTGCTTACACTTTTTATAGATATGGGTATCTTTACCAAACCTTCATTTTACCATGTAGACTCATTGGCCTTTGAAGTCGCATGTGTATATGAGTTTGAGGTTATTTTGGACCACTATCTGCAAGTTTGGATTAGAGTTATTCCATAAAGAAATTATGTTTGTATACCAGAATTTAAGAGGTCCAAAATGAGGGCGCTTTTTCCCAAAATGGCGCCAAAATACAATAAGTGTAGTATGTGGGTTCAAATAAGAATTTATGAAGAGGGTTTGATAAAAATGTTTGTATTATTTTGATTAGTTATTACAAAAGAAGCTACATGTAGAGTACATAATCTTAACAAGGTCCAAAATGAGGGCGTTTCAAATGGCCACAATTCCCATGTCTAATATGGTTGCGAGTCATACCAAACGATGCCTAATTAAGCAGATTTTGACCAAATTTAAATAAAGTTGGTCACTAATTGAGATTAAACAATGTGATTGATAGAAGGAAGGATAATCAATATCATCGCTTTTCAAATGGCTGCCCAAATCTGGATATTTGCACACGAAAAGGAATCACCAAGTGGTAAAAAATACATTTAAATATTGATTTCTTTATGGGACTGGTCCACATTCAGCAATGCCTAAACAATTGCAATAATATTTTAATTGGAAGGTCATAATCAACTTGTGGTGTGTTCTTGTTACTAATATTGATGAAATAATACATTTACAACATTTAATACTTGTTTAAATTATCTAAATATTGTATCTCTTGTAGGATATTCAAGAATACATGAGAAGACCCTCGATAGGAACCTCTAGTGTATACCAAGCCTGTTTTGCGAACAATGGTTACCAAGGGGGTTACCACCCTGCGATCTGTATAGAAAGCACCTCGGATGCTTATGATTTTGTTACTAGTGGATAGCTATGTCCTCCTCTTTCAGGGAAATCCAAAAATAAGTACCAACATACCTAGCTGGCGTCCAAAGACGTCTTAAAGGCGCCAGCATCACAAAATTGCATTTTCACAGAAAATAGGCGCGACATAAATTTTCGCTCTAAAAAGGTAGGAATATTAAATTTTCATTGCAGTTTCCGCTCTAAATTATGACAATAGACTCGTTATATAAAAATAGAGCTTTAGAGCCATCCTGGGCAGAATATTTTTTAAAAATTACCCTAAAATGTCTTGGGTGACAAAACCCACTCCTCTACCCTTCAACTTTGACGGTCCTACCCTAACCGTGGTGAAGGTGCTATTCACATTTTTTTCACTAAAATAAAACGGAAAGGATGTGATAAATGATACAGTGAAGCTTTGTAGAAAGCTTTTGGCATTTTAGAAGCACCAGGGAGTTCACGGCGCAAAAGTTCAGGGGGGGGGGGGCGTGTTGATATAAGTCACCCACTCCTGGAGACGAGTCTACCAAGGGGGTGTTGATAAGTCCCCCACTCTTGGTAACACGGTCTTAAGTTAGCTTGGTGCAGAAGTTAAAGCTAAGCTTCATGATTCACAAGGTTTCCAAGTTCTCCCGTAAAATGAGTTTTTTTGACAAGCTTTCTGTATGTTCTTACATAAAAACTCTTTGGATCTCGTTATGTTTTGTTCCTTTTGTTGTTGTTAATCATCGAATACATTATATTGCTCTCTTTATTAAAGATGGCATAATGGTGTTTAGATATTGTTCATTTGTTTCAAAACAAGACTCAAATATTAGTTGATTCAAGTTTGACAATGTGTGACCAATTTCATTCCAATAAGACATCATGTAAGTTTATTCCAGGCTGTGGTTTGACTGGACTTTCGGCGGGTTTTTTATTTATTTCTTTTTACACTATATGAACCGACCTTTGACTGTCGTTGGTAAAACCATCATATGGATGCGTGGTCCGCACATGCACATTACAGTCCTACTAACCTTGCCTTTTCTTTAATTATTTTCACATTTTAATCATATAAACTACACAAATCCGAACAGCTTAGGGGAGAGTATTTGTAGGTGAGGGGTCTTTCATGTCATACATCGAATATCCTACCCGAAGTACAAATTATTTAGAGAATTAGATAAGGATTTATTAAATAATATTTTGGATTTGTATTTCTGTCAGCCATTAGGAACAGAACAACCCGTGGATTATGATGTTGACCTACAATTAAAAGTGAATGTGAACACTACGACATTTAATCCTCAACTAATTACAAAGTTCCATATTTTTTTTCTAAGGATACGTGATTAAATATTAAATGTATTTTGGACACATTGCTGATCGGCCTACCATGTTATGTCATTAGATTTTGGCGGCCATTTTGAAAGCGCCTTCAATATTGAAACCAGCTTCTAGCCTTCCTTTTTCTTCAATCACATGGTTTTATTGTTGCAAATATGTGAGCAAACACAATTAAATCTGAATTAATCTGCTTCGTTTGTTAGAACCACAAAATAATAGACCTTGGAATTGGAGTCCATTTTGAATGTGCCCTCTATTTTGCCGGCATCTATAGAAAGTGTTTACACATGTACTTCTTTTGAATAAATCTAATCAAAACTAATGCAAAATGTGGTCCACCCACCTCATAATTCTATTTTTAACCCATGTAAATACACTTTATTATGGGATTTTGGCGGCCATTTTGAAAGTGCCCTCATTTGACCTCTTTATAGATTCTTTATACAAATGTACTTCTTTATAAATAACTCTAATCAAAACTAATGCAAAAGTGTTCAAAACATTACTCATAGATATTTATTTAACCCATATACAATTTATATGGGATTTGGGGGGGGGCCATTTTTGAAAAAAAGCGCCTCACGTGAAGTTCTCAGGATACAGACTGTTTACTTCAGATATATTCTTGTTCCCCATGAAAAACTGTCTAGAAAAATTACATGAGAATTTCGGATTTTCTCCGTTCTTCCGGTGCACCTCCCTCAATTTTAACTCCAGGCACCGGACTCCTCTATGTAAATAGGTTTTCAAAACATATATTTCATCCCAGAAGCTCACAATAAATTCTAAAGTTTGTAAAATATACAGTAGTATAGGCGATATTGGTTAATAAAACTATACGTTTTTCTCAAATTCATGTTTCTAAACTGAAAAAATAGTTGAACTTTTTATTTAGCATTCAAAACGTTTGTATTTTATGCTCTAAATTGATCTAAAAATACTTGAGATACAATTGGCATTAAGATTATGTATGATGTGGAACTGCCAAATATGAGCCAAAGGATTTGGGGGTCCTTTTTATTCAAAAATCTACATTTTTTGGTTAAAAAAAATGATTTTTGAGATATTGATATTTTTGCCATCATATATAACAAATGCCCCATCTATTTAATTAGGTTTCAGAACTATTTTTATGTCCCAGAAGCTCACAATAAACATTACAAAATATGCAGGAAAGTATATGCGATCATTGAAGTGAAACTATACGTTTGTTCTCTTTTTCTCAATTGGTTTCTAAAAGCTGATAATAGTTAACTTTAGCTACAGCATTCAAAACATTCCATGTTTATTCTCTAAAATTGCACTAAAATACTTGAGCTAACCATTGGCATTCAATAGGTTGAATGTGGAAAACTGCCAATTATGAGCCAGGTGATTGTGGTGTCCCTTTTATTCAAACACTACTTTTTGGTTAAAAAAATATTTTTTGAGATTATTTGAATTTTTGACATCTATATAACATGCCCCTTCTATTTAGTAATTTTCAGAGAACACTATTTTTATGTCCCAAAGCTCCAATAAACTTTACAAAATATGCAGTAAGTAATGCGATATTGAGTGTGAAAAATATTACGTTTTTTTTAAATTGAGGTTTATAAAAGCTGAATAATAGTTAACTTTAGCTACACATTCCAAACATCCATGTTTTTATTGATTTAATCTCTAAATTTATCTTGAAAATCCTGAAATAAACCATTGGCTTCATTTTAAGGTATTATGTTGACATGTCATATTGGGCCAATTTAGTCAAAACATGCTTTCTGGGCAACATATGATTTTTGAAATAATGGTATCTATGTAAGTAGATTTTAAAACTCTGTCATACCTCACCTCTTTAAAGGCCCCATGTTCTCTGGGGAAAGTGGTAATCGAATCATTCATGAAAATCTAAAGATCCATGTATTGAAGAAATTAAACGTGATCTTTGAAATAATTATGCAATTTGAGATGATCTTGTGAAATGTCCTTCAATTTTCCAAATCCTCCAAGATTTTTTTTTAATAGTTCTCTAGACTTAATCAAACCCTATAGATTTTAATAAATCCTGTGGCAATTTACAAATTCTGATGCGATTGGATGTATTTTGTTTTGATTTTATGGAAACGTGTGCAAATGTAACAATTGTGTGCCATTTAACAAAATCTTATGCGATTTAAAATAACCTTTGTTGTGATTTAACAGAACCTTTGTGTGATTTAACATAATCTTGTGCGATTAACATAGATTCTGTTCAATTTTAGAAAATCATTGGCGAATTTACACATTGTTATTGCAGTTTGATTGAATTTTGTGCTTTTAGTCAAAGCCTGTGTGTGATTTATAAAACAAATTAAAAAAATTAAAAAAATTAAAAAAATTAAAAAAATTAAAAAAATTAAAAAAATTAAAAAAATTAAAAATATTTTTAAATTTGGTCAATTTTGGCAATTTTCCCACTTTACCCCAGAATAGACAATCCACTTGGATAAAATGCCACAACATACATACTTTATTATGACTAACTGAATGGCTGTACCAAAGATATAATATTGTACAACTTGAATCAAAATCTGTGAAGTAGAAATTGTTATAGTTACCTTACCTTGTCATTTGTTATTTGTATTCTTAGTAGTACTGTACTTTTGTGCAAGGGATTTCACATGACTTATTTTTTGTTCCAATCCAGGATGCCGGTTCGCTTGCAAAATTCCTATGCAAGTCTTCTATAAAAACTTAAAAAGTGCATCATTAAATTCCAAGTTAATGCATTTTGGAGACCTGGATGAGTAACATTGTTAACCACCCCGTGCCCATATGCAGGATTATTTTAGGGGGCGAACTTTTCTTTTCAAAAGGGGACTTCCCCCAAATTTGCCTCCTCAAAGGGAGGAGGGAAATTTTTGCAAAAGTGGCACTTTTTTACAAACCAAAATTGTTGAAACCCGTTGGGGGGAAAAACTAAAATTAATTTTGGGGCAAAAAAAACCTCATTTCTCGCTCCGCTCACAAAAACTTCTTTTTTTTTTCCTTTTTAAGGGTCTTTTAGGGTTTTGCCTTTTCATATTTCATATTTGGCTTTTTTTTTTCATATTTTCGTACTTGTTTTGTCATATGTCTTTTCAAGATTAATTAATTTGTTGTAAAATTCCTCATCATGTTTAGGCATTCTTGCAAATGCCTTTTACTAAGTTAGAAGCTGCTTATTCACTAATTGTACTGGGAAAAGGAA